>JAXQQM020075660.1:0-131676 GCA_034641835.2 Pinus albicaulis | reverse complement strand
AAGTGATAAGAGAGGAATTTTCTACTTAGAAAAAGATAAAACAAACAAATTCACTTTATGAGAACCAATCACATTTTAGGGGATGACATCATCCTTAACGGTTGAGATGGCGTTGCTTGAGTTAAAGGTACTTACTTGTCACATTCTCAATGATGGATAAAAACTCATGGTTAACCATGGTAGTGCTCTAAGTACTTTTAAAGTCATAAAGTAAAGTACTCATAATAAATGTCATTCCACACTTTTTGAATAAAATAATGTTATTGTCATTTAATATTTCTTGAAAGAAACAATGCATATCCCTATACATTTATTATATTATATTATATTATATTATTTTTATGTAGTATATTAATTACATGTTATTATACAATTTAAATAATATAAATTTTAATTAATAGCATATAATATAATTAAGAATTTATAAATTTATATTTATATTTTATTTTAATTTATTTAAGTACAAAGTACAAATGCATTAGTTGTTCAATGATAATGACTTTTTCTTGAAAATCTCATTCTTATTTATAGTCACATCAATACAATTTTTTTATTAATTTTATTTTGGTACAACCTTTGAATTGAATTTAACTATGGTTACATAGATTGTGGTGCAAAAAGTGAATTGAAAATTCATAAATATTATTTTATTGTTTTAGCTATTATTTTATTATTTCCTTAGGAAGCCCATTTTAGACCGCAAAATTCCTCTAATTTGAATGAATATTGTTCAGACTTAGGAGACAATTACATTCGTAAATGGAATGAATATGAAATCACAATACATTCACACATTTGCAAAACATAATAAGAAACAATGTCAAATCACTTTACCACAAGAATTCCATCAAAATAGTTGCAACTCATCCATTATTACTTGCCAAAAGTCCGAATACAAAAAAATTTCAGTGATAAATCCAGAAACATCCAACCCTTGCAATGATAAATGAGGTGAAATATATAGATCAAAACAAACTTCTCCCACCCTCAGGGGTCGAATCCCTGACTTGTGGAGCTAATCCCCAAAATTCTCAACTGGAAACCCAAAGACTAGGGAGGTGTTGTGCTATATAACACCCCCCATTTATTTTAATAAATGGGGACCCTTTAGAAATAATTAGGAAATTAATTTTCATTTATTTTTAGCTTTAAGTCAAAAAACTTTAGGAAATAAAGTTTCTTTGTTATTTTCTGCTTTATTCCTTAGTGCGCATTGCAAACCACCTAACTTATAACCCAAAAGACTTGAAACCTACTAAGTCATGAGGGTTGCGAAATGTGCTAAGCCTTTTTCAAAGTTATATTAAAAAACTTGCAAACGCTTCAATCATCGTTATATTTTTTTTATCGCATCGCACCTCATTTAAACAATCTAAGTTATAAAACAATTCAGTATAAGTTGCGATTACGCGGACCTGACGAGCCAACAAAGCAATAAACATAAAGCTCTAAAGTCCCATAAAATGTAGCCGCTTGACTTCTTTAATGCACACTTCACATTTCTTGGGACTTAAAAAAAATAAAATTCATTTACCGCATAAAATTTGCGATGTGCGATTTACGCAGATCGCATTTCGCAGAATTTATGAGTAACATCGTAAATGGTAAAAGTTATAATTTGCGATATGCGAATGAATAACCTTTAATTACTCAAGCATGTGAAATTACTTATGTCATATCAAACCGAAATCTGAGATCCAACGTCTTAAATCGATTGATAGCTATTCCATGTGAAGGTGTAAGAG
Organism: Pinus albicaulis; assembly: GCA_034641835.2. Lineage (NCBI taxonomy): Eukaryota > Viridiplantae > Streptophyta > Pinopsida > Pinales > Pinaceae > Pinus > Pinus albicaulis. The sequence goes on along the minus strand of JAXQQM020075660.1, from coordinate 129,931 downwards.
CTTTGATTTATAAATGATTATCGGTGATTAAAAGCATTTAATGGAAATAAAGGTTTTAATAGATTCATATCTATTCTTGCATGTTTGATATAAACGACGGATTTGTCTCTCCATTCTCTATACTTTTAATGTTCGCTCTGTTTACTTCAAATCAGGAAACCAATTAATGGAGTGAGGAACATTAAGATGAACAAGAAAGGCAAAGAGAATGCTCAAACGCCGTCTACTGAAGACTCAGACATGTATCCCCTATTTTCAGACACCATCTGCAACAAAGAATGTGGAAGTTTTTCATGGGAGGCGATGTATCAATTTTTCTAAAATGAAAAACCAATAGTAATAGATAAAGTTGCTTTGAAAAACTTATCTGTTTCTTCAGACCCGACTGATTTTGACGTCATAGGTTCATTCATCCATAAGGTAGCCACAAGGCCAAAAATTCTCCCTTACAAAGACATGGTTAAGTGGGTAATTGACCACTTAAACATAGAAGATAGAAATTTTAAAGATTTGAAGGGAGAAAATATTGGTTCTTTCAAGGCAGGCGATTTAAAAGCAATGTACCACTTACCAGGCCCACAAAAAAACTATGACAAAGCTTTTGTCCAAGGTTTTAGAGCAAACAATCCATATCTAAAAAAAGTAATAAAGGAATGGAAGGAGGACCAGGGAAATTTGAAATGAGATAAACTCGGTATGTATCCAGTTTCCCAACTTCCTTACCCTTACTATTATGATGTTGGTATGTTGTGTAGATTATATGCAAAACCTGATACCACTAGGTTTTTAGTAGATTAGGTCCCATTGATTGACGCAATCATCAATTCTTTAATTCTGAAATGGGGAAATATCGTACCTGATAATTTAGCCAAACACATCATGGAGTATAGGAATAAGAGGAGTGTTTCATCTAGAGAAACACCTCCCTTTTACATGAGTGCCTATGTCATGGACGCAATTTTCTTTTCTTCTAGTTTTACTACCATGGGATGGAAATGGTGATGGGGAGATGATGCAATGTGTTGTCCTTGATGGCAACCCTATTGATGACGATGATGGCAACACTTGAAGAAGATGATGGCAACCTACTTGATGAAGTTGTACTTGATGGAAACTGACTTGATATACTAATTAATGATGTAAATCTACAAGAAGTACAGAAGTTGCAGAAGTAAGAAATATCAATATGTGCAAAAGTAATGATGAAAAGTGTATGTCACAAGGCATACGCGGGTTTTCTTAATAGAAGTAGCGTATGCACGTGGGAAATAACGTGCCAAGTCGCGTATGGTCAAATGCGCTCTAAATATGTAAAACCAGGGGTTACTACCATGGTATTGACCCATTGTATTGAGCGCTGGTATGTCTATGTGATCCCGTCCAGGAATACCATTGGAGGTAATGTGGTTTTGGCTCATGGTATTGAAAAAGGGTAAACCTATATAAGGAGAAGAAAATCATTGTGCAAATCAGGTGCATGAGTGTCGGGGTTTGAATGGATACTTAACTCTGAAGTATGTCTCATGGGCTTGTTGACGCTCGATGATGTGATCTTCCACAGCCCCTATATTAATAGTGTAGCCTCTTATTATGTTAGTGTAGCCCCCCTTATTGTTATTATTGTACCCCTGTAACCCCCATATTGTTATTATTGTGCCCTCACATTATTATTGTTAGGTCGGCTAGGATTACATTGTGGCCCCACTAGGATTATATTGTGGCCCCATGGACTCCTATATATAGAAGGAGGGTTTGTTCATTTGTATCATCCAAGAATTGTGCATTTATGTAATGTATTGGAGGTTTCCCTCTCGAAGTGGCTTATTTCTAAGGCGTTTATATCTCTTTTCTTCTATTTTTGAAGCTGGTTACACAACATTTGGTATCAGAGCTTTGGGATTCTAGGGTTTCGCTGCTCCAAACAGGTCATCGTGGAATTTCGCTATAACTTTTTTTCTACGAAGCTTCAGAAGCTGAAATTTCTAGGGTGCGAAGCTGAAATCTTGAGGAAGGTTGTCTAAAAATTTCAGATCTTGTTTCGCAATATTTGAGGAGATATCATCTGTGGAAGTTAGGTATCTTTTCAGGCTCATAAACAGGTCATCGTGGAATTTGCGCTATAAAGTTTTTTTTACGAAGGTTCAGAGTCTGAAATTCATATGGTGCGAAGCTGAAATCCTGAGGAAATTCGTCAAAAAATTTCAGAGCTTGGTTCGCAATAGTTTTGGAGATATGATCTGTGGAAGGTAGTTCTTTTTCAGGCTCCTGAATTTCATCTCAAAGAGGTGATCGTGGGAAAAGTTCAATAACTCTCTCTCTGAAGATTGGATTGGAGTGCCGTCAAAAGTGGTCACAAGTACACAGACTGCAGTTTTTTTGCTATCAATTTCAGAGACAAAGGACAAAACAGTGACACGTGGCAAGTCGTACAAGTTCGCTCTACTGAACCAGTCCAGAATTAGGTCATTGTGGGAGATTGGACACAACTTTGCCTTGGAGAATCCAAATCAGGTCAGACCTGTGGCATTTGAAAGAAGCTTCAGAGATCTACTACAGGGCTGAATTTCAGATATCTAAGATTTTCAACTATAGAGATAATTCAATTTCAATATCGAGCTCCTAAAAGCTAGTAAAAGGTGTGTATTTTTTTTTTCCGAATTGCATAAGTCTTGTTTGAAGAATCAAGTTGAATTGATTCCAAGGGCATCTTGTAGAATAGATATCAATATTGGATTCTAAAATGACCCCATTTATGGAACTTTATGGATATCATCCACCATCCATCACATCATCTTTAAGGGAAAATTCGAAGGTTCAAGCAGTGGAAGATCACATCGAGCATCAGCAAGAAGTTCTCCAACTCTTAAACGATAACCTGAATTTGGCACAAAATCGAATGAAACAACAGGCAAATCAACATCGTAGCGAGAGAAGTTTTGATGTAGGAGATTGGGTATTTTTACGGCTACAACCATACAAACAAATGTCCCTCAAGCAAGCAAAGAAGGATAATAAATTATCGCCAAAGTACTATGGTCCTTACAAGGTGTTACAAAAGATTGGTACTATGGCATACAAATTGGAGCTTCCTGCTTCTTCGCGAGTACATCCAGTTTTCCATGTTTCATGCTTAAAGAAGGTTATAGGTGAAAATCTTCCAGTTCAAACAGTATTGCCAGAACTTGATGGGGAAGGGAAAATCATATTGGAACCTGAAGCAGTCATGGAAAAAAGAACTCGACAACTACTGAATCGATCAATTTCAGAGTATCTCATCAAGTGGAAGAACTTACCCACTGAAGATTCTACATGGGAGGATGAGAATTTTATACATAAGCACCCAGAGCTACTCAAGCGTTGAGGACACCACTTTTTTTGAAGGAGAGGGGCATGTTAGGTCCCTATATTACTAGTATAGTCCCTTATTGTTGTTAGTGTAACCCCCTTATTGTTATTATTGTACCCCTGTAACCTCCATATTGTTATTATTGTGCCCTTAAATTATTATTGTTAGGTCGGCTAGGATTACATTGTGGCCCACTAGGATTACATTATGGCCCCATGGACTCCTATATATAGAAAGGAGGTTTTGTAAATTGTATCATCCAAGAATTGTTCATTTATGTAATGTATTGGAGGTTTCCCCCTTGAATTGGCTTATTTCTAAGGCGTTTATATCTCTTTTTCTTCTATTTTTGGAGCTGGTTACACAACATTCCGAATCTGTGATGCACCTATGAAGAAAATGATGAAGAAGGGAATCTAGATCTGAAATGTATTTGTATCTTCTAGATCTGTTTATGGAATGCTTAGATCTGAGATGAGGCGAACATCTGTCTGAAGTAAAGGGTAAAATCTGAACTGAATATCTGATCTGAAGAAGTAAGCTGCTCTATAATGTTTGAAGATCTATACGCAAGTTTATAACAGTGGAAGCGCGTATATACGCGGGTTGGATAAAGTGAAAGCGCGTATGGGTTGTGAAATCAGTTCTGAAGTATGTGCAGAGGTATACGCGGGTTTATATGAATGAAGGCGTGTATATACGCCGGATCAGTGAAAGGACAGCGCGTATGAAAACTAGGCTAAGGAAGTAAGGAAGGGGTGAAATGTCCGATCTGTTCTCACGTGTTACTTTTATCCGTCTTCTAAGGTCTGGCTGTCCTGATCTATAGCAAGGGGCTTTGATGTATGATTGGCGCTAAATGTATGTATGACAGTTTTTGGTCCAAGAAGAAAAGCTGGATCCAGTGTGAAAATTGATGAAACGTGGTCCATGGTGGTACTGAGGGTTGTAGCCTTCAGTCAGGGGGTTGTAGCTCCCTTCCAGGTGAGGCTGGTAAATGAGAGCAGGGGGTCGTAGCTCCCTTCCAGGAAAGGCTGGTAAACGAGAGCAAGGGGGTCGTAGCTCCCTTCCAGGAGAGGCTGGTAAACGAGCGCAGGTGTGTGCCTACGTACTGGTATGAGTCTGCGCCAGTACATAGTTGTAAGATGTTTTCTTTATAATAAAATATTGAAGGCTGAGACAATGGCAGCGGTGGTTTTCTCCCGACTTGGGTTTCCACCGAAAATTCTGGTGTTCATGTGTGATGCTTATGATTTATTCTGTTATTACTACACATGTCTACTGCTATATAAACATCTGATGAATGAATAAATGCAAGGATCAAAGTAAAGAATTAATTGCATATTAAGATCTATGTACATACGCGAGTTTTGTGAAGGGTATCCGCGTATATACGCGAGTCTGGTTAAGTAAAGTAGCGTATGGTTTTTAGAGAGTGGAAAAGTAAAAAGTTTTGAATAAGTCCTAAATACTGATTCACCCCCTCTCAGTATTTTTCCCAACAAATGGACTACCCAAGACCCTACCCTAATCCACATTTACCACAGAGCCCTTTGGGATTCAGACTTCCATCTGCATTTTTATAAAATTTTCCATAGAGCCATGTTACCTATGCACCAGATGATATTCAATGAGAAATCCCCTAGTGTTTCCAAAGAAGCTAGCACAGATATTCTTTTTGTGGCTAGATGGTTTGTAGAGGAGAATTTTACATATTTCAGAGTATTTGGGAGTGATGCTTCTCCCCACATCCTACCATATTATGTTCATGATAAGTTACTTTCAAGAGAGATAGCCTACCAACTTCTTTTTAATGGTATTTCTAAACAGCTGAAAGATGCTAAGAAGGTTGTTTGGCCTAATTTTCCTTTATAGTGCGGTACTTTTTCTCTTTTTGATATTGGCCATGCCTACAAGGAAGTTTCAAAGGTTAATCTACTAAATTTGGCAGTAATGTCAAAACGGCCATATGATCCAAATGATGTAATTGAAAACTACACCACTGAGCTCAAAATGAAGCCTTTTGTGAAAGAAATAGACAGATTTGATGATCTCTTTCAAGGCATGGAAAAATTTTCAGACATAGTTAATTTTTCATCGATTCAACTCAACCAAGATGATTTGGAAGCCTTCCAAACATACATAAATAAGAGACTGGAGATAATTCCTCTTAACTTGATAATTATTGAATATGCCAACAGACCTATTCCAAGTATTAGCTTGGATAATGAAGCAAAAGACATGTCTAAGGATGAGTCGGGTCAATCAGAGCATCAATCTCACAATTCAAATCATTTTGAAAATGAATCTGAAAACATAAAGGATAGCCTAGAAAAGATAATTGATCAAGTAATCCAAGAGATAGAGATGCAGGAGAAAATAGAAAGTGATGGAACAGAGTCAACTTCTCAAGAAGTTCAGCACAGTCAAGATACACTTGATTAGTTAGAAAATTCCCAACTGAAGAATTTTAGTAGTGAATGGGATGAGTTTTCTGAAGTAATAATAACTCCTAAAACAAATCCCAATTCTTATCAAGCTACTAGTTTTCAAACACCTGAACATTCCCAGAAGTTATCCGAAAATGTTCTTCCACTACAACAAGTTCCAGAAACTCATGATCGAGAGATCATATCATCCCACCCTACAAAACAAATATTTTTTAAAGTTGAGAAAATTCCTTCACTGGATATCTTATACAATCCTAGTCATAAGGCTGTATTCAAGAGAAATACAAAGATTAAAATTGATGAAACAGTCTTAGATCTCACAAATGAATAAGGATCCCTTAGCTGATCCTACTAAACATTTAACTAAATTATCACAGTTTGCAGGGGCATATGCTACTACCACTATTGATAAAGCTATTGAGGTTAAAATGTTACTAAAGAAGAAGGAAGATAGAATACAAGAACTAGAGAGACCGTTAGATGAATAAAAATCTAACTCTAGCGAGAAAATGAAATCAAAGATGGCCCAATTTGAAAAGGATTTTGAAAATCTTAATTTACAGCATCAAGTACAAATCACTGAGAATCAAACACAATTGGAAGCAGAAATGACCAGGTTACAAAGCCAGCCACAATTAGAGAAATTCATAAAAGAAGCATTGGATGTAAATGCTAAGTTAAAGCAATAAAAAGAAGTATTTTTCCAACAAGCGTCTATTATTGACTCTTATTGTGACTCAAATGAAATACTGATCCAAAAAGTAGCTATCCAGAAACTTGAATGTGAGAAGCTCGAGAAGAAAATCAACGAACACATTCAATGGCAAGCATCAAACTCAGGCAAGGAAGCTAATCTACCCCAGGTAGATAAGTTCCATAAGGAGATCTTATTCAAAGATTGGGAAGCATAAATAAAGCAAGCAGGGAAAGTAGCAGCAAAAACATCAATATTAACAAAGGAAATCACTGAATATGTATGTGAACAGCTGGTAAAAGCAGAACTTATCAAAGAGTACATGTCTGAAGTGTTCTCATAAGTCAAACAACTAGAAGCACAGTGGAAGAAAAAGGCAAAAACACAGGATGAAACAATTAAAAAGGTAAATAAGTTTGATCAAGAAAATTATTGGAATTTTCTGATCAAACCTTATCATCAATACCAGATCCTGCAGTCTTTAACAGATTCAACAAGAAGATCACAGCCAGTAATCTCAAACACAGTATTCAAGGGACAGGTCAGATCAAGGATTTCGCAGCCACCTCAACTCAAACCCATGCTAGATATTTGTCAACTTCGTGACCAAATCCAAAGAAAAGGGAAAAATTCATAAATCATATTGTTACTTTATTTTCCTAGATTGTAGTTTAAGTTAGTCTTACGAGGATGGTTTTTTGAAACCTCTTCTATATTTTTGTAATAATATATTTAGAGCATATTTAGTTTAGTATTTAAACCCTTCTCATGCATTTAGAGAAGGGTCTAGAAGTTTGTCAAAAAAATTTGCAAATAATGCACTATTGTAATTTTGTGAATGCTTTGATGAATTAATGGAACACATCTCTTATATTTTGACAATTAAAGTTGTTTAACTGATGTTGCACTATTGTACTCTTTAAATTGCTTGTAAGTGAAGAGAAGAAGATCAATTACTGTCAGTTTATGTGAGTAGAACTCCGTACATATGGTACTTATATTCACTTGTATTAAGTCTTGATTTATAGATTGACAATCATCCTTTTATTGCATTATATATTTGAAACATTATTATAGATGAATGTTACATGCACTTCTGTTCTAATATTTTTCTGTGATTTCTTATTAAATATATAATCACACATATGAATGCGATATATTTTTCACAATTCTTTTATTCAAACTATTTTGTTAGAAGAATTATCTTACATAATTTTCATCTCTTTCAAATCATAAACATTTTATATTGGTTAATGTTTGAAGGATCTCTTTATATCACATATAGGAAGAAACATCTTGGGTAAGGAATAAATATTTTGATAAATGCATGTGATAGATGAGAATTATTCATTGCATGTTATATAATCAAAACACTCCCTAAATACCCTAAATCATTCTTATTGGGAAATCGTCCCATTATACCTAGTCTGAGCCACTACACCAAACATAAAAGGAGCTGCCTTAAGGTCCGGATCGGGTGTTTTCCTTACTGTGGCTTGTACTCAATCATCCTCTATCCTATCACGTGTGTTTGTGGCATATTAAACAATACCCTCAATTGGACTACATATTGGAAAATACACCTAAAAATCACATTATTTAACCCCCTACCAATATGAACCCAATACACTTTCCCAATTAAAAAAACCCCTACGTCCACTAGATATTGTAGGTATCCATTTTTTCATTAACATTTTTTATACCCCTTTATATTTTTTCAATAACTTTGAGCTCCATTTTTTATACCTGTCAATATAAAAAACCTTTACCCCCTATATATCCCCCAATATATTATGCCATTTTTTCCTCAATATAAACCCCCCAATGTGAACCCACGTGGTATGGTATTTCTCCCCGAGTAACCTCGTGGTTTTCCCCCATGTTTTGGTAGTGGAATTCCAAGGCCTCAACAGGAGGTCAACAAAGTCATCCCTAACGTTGGTGAAACTAATTCATTTGTCCCAAAAATACATTTTTATCCAATGTATCTATCTCTAGTAACTAAGTGACTTAATTACATTTACATGGATTAATTACATGAGTAAAATTCAACAATTCCATTACAAAACTGAGAAATTTGGAAAATTATGAAAATATCAGGCAACTCGCAAAAGCACAATGCCATTGGCAAAAGAACGGTGCCCTTGACAAAAGCGCATCGCCAACTTCAAGGTCACTTTTGGAGGACTTGATGAAGCCCAAATTGAGCCCAAGATAGCTCATTGGAAAGATTCTCCTGTCTAGTTTCCAAAAATTCCCTTAAGTTATGAAAATAAGGAAGTTAAGGCCCTCCAAAATGAAATCTCTCAAGATTGGTCAAAAGCGCAGTGCCAGCCTTAAAGATGAGGCAAAAAGGTGATTTTTTGAATGTTTTTGGCCATTTCTCCCTATCAGAATGTCTAAATTTGATATTCCGATAGTAAAAACTTTATGTAGAGGGCCTTCTAAATGTAATGGTGGTGACCTTTTTTCATTTGGAGGCTCTTATAAAAAGCACAATGCCATAGGCACTACATTTTTGACACGTGGATTGTGCTGAAAGTCTGTCAAAATTTGGAAAAATGCCCAAAACTGCAAAACATTAACCGAAAAACTTCAAATTAGTAGATGAAGTGTCTCAAGAAATCAAGGATGCATCAGCAAGTATGTCAAGATTTCCCTTGTCCTTTTTCTTGGCTAGGGTTTCCTTCAGTTTGTCTTTCAACTACTTGATCTTGATGTTGCAAATATGATTTCTTGTTTGTACCTGTTGGCCATGTTTCTGAGCATGTCTTTATCCTTGTTAGGCTTTCGAAGGAGCTCCTCAAGGTGAAGGTTCACTTTATCTATCCATATTTCTCTATCATGCTCAATTTCCTTTACAATCCTTTCTTCAAATGTGAGTTTTTATGCTTCAAGCCTTTTTTGCTCCAATTATCTCTTAAGACCTCTTGTTCTTGGTATTTTCTTGGTGGCTTGAGCATTATCATGGTCAGACTCATCAGGAAGGTCAAAGTCATCATCAACCATCACTTCTTTAGCTTTGGTATTTTTCCTCTTAGCCTTCAACATCTCCAATTCCAAGATTACTTGCTTGTCACTCAGCTGTTTGTTCTCATTCTCCAAGAAGGAGATGACATATCTTTCTCTATCCAAGTTGTCCTGCAACTCGTTGATTTTTGAATCTTTCTCTTTGATGATCAGGTTTGAGGCTTCATGATCATTTTTCACATCCAATTCCACCAAATCAAACTCTCTTTCTTCCTCATGAAGATCTTCCTCCTCATGAACAACTACATCATCTTGATTCTCATCCTAATGTACCTTCTTTGTTGGTGAAGAAGGCAATCTCCCTTTCACAATCTATGGAGAAAACACTTGCCTCGACCCTCTCAGATAGGTTTTGACCTATTTGTCCATTTTGGTCTTCTTCACTATAACCCTACTAGATGACCTTGTTTGTCTTTGAGACACTGATGCTGGTGGTGGAATTGGTCTAGCGGGTTGAAGTGGTGAAGTAATGAAGACATCATTGTCAATGAAGGTCTCTCATGAAATTTTCAGCTGATTGAGATGATGAAGGAAAATTATTTTGATTAGAGAGTGATGGAAGAGGTTGTTCATCTAACGTTCATACTCTCTGTTCTACACTATGTAGGACATTTTATAATTACTCCTATACAAATAGTGAGGGATGTTGAGCAATTTCACCCTGAAATTGTAATATTCCTGTTACAGGAATTTTTGCAATATGGTCCAGAAGGACGTTGTATAAGGAATCCAATGAAAAAATAAGTTGAAAGGGGACTTGGATCCCTTTTTTTACCCTTCATAAATTGCACTTCCAGAATATTATCTCAAAGAAATAAGCCTAGGTGGGTTATTCAGATCTCCCACTCCTAGGTATCTCAATCAATGCTCAAAGAGAGAGCTGCAGTAATATCTGAACTTTAACAAGTAGCAGCAGTGAAACATCAACACATATAGTGCAAGAAGAGAGAATAGCCATGATATTATGTGCAGATACAAATATATATACAAGAACTTGAGGAAATACCTCTCAAGATAGGCTAGATCAGCCTCAAGACAGATGTACATGCAAAAGTGAAAGTACACTACTACGCAACCCAGCAACAAGCTATGACTGCGCAGTCCATAGTGAGAAATGACTACAAAATGATATATACATAATGATATAGAAATATCAAGCTTAAATAAATTTTGGGAGTAAGATCTCAACCCCGGAAAACAATACTACAACAATCCTCCAAGGGATTGGCCAAAATCTACAAATTGGAAAAATGTCGGAGTGCAGTGTAGCAGTCGCAAATCAATAAAAATACAAAAGAGGAGAAGGATGGAAATGCTGCAAATGATGAAGAAACCTCCTCCAATGATCTTAAAATTGAAAGGTTGCTCCTTTCACTGAATATTACACTCTTCAATCCACAGTGTGAGCCCCTCCGGCAAGTGCCTTCTGAAAATAACGCAATATGGGGAAGAGACTGCATTGGGAATGAGATGAAACATATAGCCCAATGCCAAAATCTGTAATGGAGCTCCGAGATATTCCTCACTGATCTCCCAGAGAAATAATGAGCTCCTCCTCTACAAAACTAGCTCCGGAAGTGGGTGGTAATGAATCCTCACTACAACCCCCAGCAACTCAACGTTTCTGCCCAACTGGAAAACGTTGTAGCTGAAGATGGTTACCTTGGCCTCAAGCCTGGATGTGAGGAGAATGAAGAACAGGTCCTCCAAATCTTCCCAATGAAGGAGAGGAAACTCCTAAACAAGAATCTCCATTGTGCTAAGCAGCACAACTATCTCAGTTGAACAACTTGAGAGAGCAAACCAAAATCGAAATCTCAAACATAATGAGCAATGGCTCCCCTTCCACATTTTATGCCAAGAGGAGGCTTCCTTGCCATGGACCCCACCCACTAGGGTTTCTCTCATCCAATGATATCCCTCATATCAAAACTGTGTTGTCTTCTTATGCAAGCTACACCTCTTTAGGCAGTGTTGTTGACTTGGTCAAACTTGACCTAGTCTTCTTGTATTTTCCCCTTTTCACACTGGGAGACGACAAATAAGCCACTTAGGTGACCCCTTTGCATATTAGGAGTGTTTATTATGCTTCTTCATGGGCCCCCTTACCCATTTTATTCTTTTTATTAAAAGGAAAGCAAAATTAATGTTCCAATTAACTTAATGAAAATTTTGGAACATTACAGTCCTCCCCTCCCAAAGATTGCTTGTCCTCAAGCAAGTGCAAGGGTAGACTAATTCCTCTTCTCCTCTCCTGCAGCATCCAGGTATGATGATCTCCTCCAAGAAATAGGATGCTATCTCATCAATAAAGCTCCCACATTGCTTCTCCTCAGCATGTAAATTAGCTACCAAGATATCATCATGAAAAAGTGAGGTGCTCAAGAGAGTGGCAAAGTGATGTCTAGAGGTCCTCCCAAGGCATGGAGTCTGAAATGTGTTGGGAGACATTCTCCCCATGTGGACCCTCCATCCCCAAGCAATCAACCATGCAAAATTAGTCACTTTCCAACTAGGCAACTCCTGGAAATCATCCTCCACCTTGGGCTCATGTAGAATAGGTGGGCTGGAAATCTGAACATGGTAGGCTTCATAGCCTACCCCACGCTATCCTCTTCTCCACTTATGATAAGTGTGGAGTGAAAGCTGAACTTGGGCTGCAATAATGTTGTCCTCAAGTGCCAAGATGAAGTCTAGATCTCCAAGGATCTCTCCTCCAACGTTGTAAATCAAGCTGGCCCAAATCATCTCATATGTGATGAGTTGGAAGTTATCATCATATGGTATCCAATCAATCATATGGTTCACCTCATGGAGAAATAAATATCTTTTCATGGTAACGATATCCTCTTCCATACTCCCCTTAGAGCATGTGCGGCAAAGAGTATGGAGGTCTTCTTCCCCGAAGGGCACATCCTCCCAATGTGTCTCCCCCTCCGAATGATACATATGGTGCTGCTACTGATACATGGCTGAAACATAATGGTCTTCAAGAGAGACCCAATCCATTCCATCAAATCCAACACCCATGGGGTGCCTCCCCGAAGAGCTCAAGCTCCCCAAATGGCTCCTCCCATTTGAAAGCAAGAGGTGTAACATGGAAATCAAGGCTGGCCCACTTGTTTTTCTAAAATATGCAGCTTGAGAAGTATGGAGAACCATACTCCCTATGGGCATCCTCAACTCTTGTGCCACTCCTCCAATGGTGCTTCCCATGTCCAACGTTCTACTAGCAAGATATGAAAGCATAAATCTGTGAGAGCAAGGAGGTGAAACATAGCTCCACACATGGAACCAATGCAGGGCATTATCGCCCTGCCTCCATATATAGTGCAACAAGTGTCCTTTCAGCCACTTGTTTGTTGCGACATTCATCCTGCAAGATGATATCATGAAAACATAACTTAGTGCCAATGGTGCACACCGAAAATCTTGTGGCTTTCCCCCACAATCCACTAATAAGATGGCCATCATAATTTCTAAAATTGACCATAAGTACAACAAAACATAATGTGCAAGAAGGAAGGATCCTCCTTGATATGATATGCTACTCATAAGGATAAGAGAGTGCAAAACATAAAGCAAATAGTTACCTCCCTCATCATATACTGCGGTCTTCGAGCTGAAATGGCTCAAGTGAAAATTCTCCCTTACTGCAACAGAGTAGGGAAGTGGTTGTGCCAACCATCTCATCATCTCTCAGGTTGTGCATCTGTCCCTATTCTGATATACATCCATTAGAATGCCCTCCCAAGTGGACTCCTCCATCAATAAATAGTATGCATAAGAATGCATGAAAGGAGGATCCATAGATGCTGCATGTAGGTATCTCCCCCTGTGCTTGTGAACCCAAGCCAAGAAGATCAAAATATAGTAAGGGATACTTCCATCCATTACTCCCTCATCCTCATCTCCTACATTCCTCCTAGGTACATGTTTCGGGGATTTAACACCCTAGAGGTTGGTTGGGATTCAACCTCCACAGAGCAGGCGCGTACTATTTAACAGAGACTCACACGATCATGCACATTCATAAAAACGAAATCGAGTAGAATGAGAGGTTTACCCGTTGGTCCTACGTTTGAAGTAGATCCACGTGGAATTCAAACTCCCTGCAACCGTCCTTCCTCCTTCACCTGAAATACAAGAAGAAACCAACACAAAGGACAAGTTGTACAGTATATTTCTACTCTATATGTTAGTGAGATTCATATAAAACATTAAATAAATCATCATGAATGCTTGTATAATAAATATTCTTCATACATTAAAGCATACACTAACACGTTTATTTCGGGAACAGCATGATACTTCTGTATTATAAAAATAGTACGTACAAAAGTAAGTGGAGAGATCACCTGATCCTTCCAAGGCCTCCGCAGACCGTCGTCCGGATCCGTCCAGCCCTTGCCTCGCTAAGACTCCTTCCAAATGAGTGCATACGAGATAACATATAAAGGGATGTGTATCTCAAGGAAACAAGGGTTTCCTGAAATGAACTGGGAAAGTGCAGGAGGCACGGGGAATCAGACTTGGATAGGGAACCAACAGAGTATAATAGTAATAATTCTCTCCCCCTTAGGCCATACATATGAGGTCCTTTTATAGTCCCTCCAAGTAGTTTCAGCAGTTGGAAACAGTTGGCCACGGGCTGGGGTGGTTGAACTACCCGAGTAACCATCAACCCAGCGCGAAATTAGGGATTTTTATATATTTTTTAATCATTAAAATGGCATACGCGGAAAAGTCTAGCTGTACTCGCGTATACACGCGGAAAAACACGGGCATAGTCGCGTATGGAGGATTTTCCACTGTTTTTAAGTGAATTTGTCCAAGTCCGTAGGAATGGGTGCCCATAAAGCCATGAAGCAATCATGAATCATGTCAAGGTGAGAAATGATGCTATAATAAGACATCACTTGTGAAGTGGTCTTGGGAACACTTCAACAAGTAATCCCAGCTCTTAAGTGAAAGCGTTGCTGGCCTGTGGAGTAGGGCCACTGTCATCTCAAAGCTTAACTCTTTGACATGGATCTTGTCAAAGACTCTACTCATCATTTTGTTGCACATATAGAGTCCCTCCCATGAGGAAGGTACCGCTTGGGCATCTAAGGCCAAGGAGCAACTCCTTTGCACTATGCTAGTGCCTCCTCCTGCTCCTGCAACATCCAAATACAATCTGAGCAACAAGAATGTTTGTTGCTCCTCCATACTCCCACCATAACAAATATGTGATGGTGACATAATGAGTGGTAAGAAGAATGCCATCTCATCATAATGCACCCATGCTCTTCTCTGCCCCATGGTGTAAGTATCCTGCCAGTCCTCCTCCTTCTTCACATCCCGTGAAAAAAGATAGGTCCTATGCTGGCCAAACTCTCTCAAGAGTAGCCAACACAACATTGCCTCTTGCTGCCCAGTGTCATAGATTTGCAAGAGGCTCACCATCCTCTTGCCTCCCATCCACCCACTCAACTCCTTGTGGATGTCTCCCTTCATCCTGCATCTTGGTATTCCCTCAACAAGGGCTACCATCTTCCCAAAACAGATTTTGGCCTTTGCATTTCATGGGACATTGAAATGCAATCTCTTCCATGACAAAGTTTCCAAACCCCAACCTCAACGGTGGTGCACAACACATCAATGGTGTATGAAGATGATGGCACAGCGCAGTGAAAGTTTTTTGCTCGAGACAATCAACATGTAAAGATGTATAATCCTCCATGAGAGATAAAAACTTAGGCATACCTTGGAGAGATTTGGAAGAACCTTGTGTTGTTGAAAGAGTTTCTTCCTCAATAGTACTGGCTGCCTTGATTACTAGAGATGAAGGTTGCTTCTCCATCACTATGACAGCGTTGTATGTGCCTCTTCAATTGGTGGTGAGGGCTCCTCCCTCTTTTGACCAAACCTTCTGATCAATCTTTGAGAAAAATCAGCAAGAGTAGAAAACCGTAATGTTCCCAATTTTAGCCTCAAGCTAAAATGGAACATTATAGTTGCACATTTTATTTTTGATTAATAAAATGGGTAAGGAGACACCTTAGCCCACTTTAGATGAAGAAATAACACTCCTCGTGTGAAAAGGAGGAGAACAAAACAGCTGAAATAAACACCTAAGGGTGTGAATGGAACCCAGCTCACTTGATTAGTCACCTTTGACTAAAGTCAACATCGTTGTCCAAGGAGGAGAGGCTTCTTAGAGAAGCTGCGCAGTTTTGGAGGGAAGACACTCATGTGAGGGTGGAAACCCTAATTGGTGGGACCTTGGTGGAGAAGAGTTCCCTTTCTTTATATGGAGGAGATGGCAGCCCATTTGCATACATGTTATGTTTTAGAGTTTCAGACTTGGGTCTGCAAAGCTTGCGTCCTCGGGTTGTTTAGCAGGGTGATGGTGCCCTTGGGCACTAGGGTGTTCCCAGTCGGGAATCCCTACCTCTTCCTCAAGGAAGGATGAGGAATGAGCTGATTTTCCTCAATCCGGCATTGGCCACAACTACTACCATCATCTATAGCGTTAGCTTTGCAGCAGAGAGGACGTTGTGTTGCTGGGGGCAGCAAAGGAGGAACTCATGGAGTCATCTGAACTTGTTTTCTTTAGTGGAGGAGTGTTCTATTCATTGGAGGAGCTGCAAGGAGGATTCCCGTAACATCTTTGTATGAGGTTAACATTCCATCATATCCCATCGTCGTAATGTCCCTACTTAGCCTTAGCTAAGAGGAGACATTAAATTTTGATTTATTTTATGCTTTATGAATAAATGAATAAAGGAAGACATGTAAAACTCCTAATAAATCAATGCCCATGTGAAAAAAGACAAATATGGGCTATGTAAATAATCACTTGCAAGTGTGAAAGAGGACTGAGCCAAAGATTGGGTCCACCTTGACCAAATCAACTGTGTTGTCTAGGTTCAATGCATCTCCAAGAGGGACTGCGCAATTCTAGAAGGGAGCCTCTAGTGTGAAGAGGGGTGACTCATTAAATTGGTTTAGGGTTTGCAAAGGCTTTCTCATGTTATAAAAAGGAGGAGAAGACACAAGAAGAGGTTGTTGATGAATTATATTTCTGAAGTATTTGTCTGCTTAGACAAATACCATTCTCTGTTGTTTAGTGGAGGATTGTGATTGGAATTCCTGTTTAGGAGTTTCATCTCTTCCCTTGAGGATCATTGGAGGAGTTCTTTGCTAAAGTTGGCCACTATCTGGTTTGAGACCAAGCTCTATCTTTCATGAGTAGCATGGGCCCATTGAGGGTTTTGTAGCTGCTATCTTTTGTAGCAAGTGGCATTGTAGATCTGCTTAGATCTAGTTGTTTTTGAGAGGCTTTCTCTATTGGAGAGTGTTCTTCAACCTCCAAGGAGTTAGATGATCTATATTTTATATTATATCTATACTATTCATTCCATGTACCCAGTCTCCTTCACCCTCTGCACAGTTTTTGCTTCATACTGCATTATGTTGTGAGAGGGATTTGTTATTTTAGTTTACTATCAGTTTGGAGGAAGATCTCTTGGTGTTAGGCTTGCCTTCCCTTGGTGATCCATGGATTGGATTGTTGATCCATGTATCTATATTTCTGATCTATTTCAGTAATACAAGCTATCTTCAGAAATTTCTGGGTTTCCTGCAGCACAGTATATTGTAGTTCAGATCTACAGCTTAATATGCAGTATTTTGATGTAATTCCAATTGGATCTTTTTCTAAAGTCTTGTAGCTTCCAGATCTGTATTAGATCTGATGTTTCATCCATATATCTGTCCTAGATCTGAAATTTAATTTAAGGCAGCTGAACCACCTATAAAATAACATTGTCTATGTATTTCTGCAGTTTATTACTAGTTGCAGCTCTTATTTCTAAAGGGATTTTTCCCTAGTTCTTCTTGTAATCAATTGTAAAGGCAATAAGCTAATATGTAATTCTGATTTACTGTTACATTACTATAATATCAGACCTTTTTCTGACCTCCTCTGATTTTCAGTCAGATCTGCGCAATTCTATTAGCTAGGGTTTTCATCTTGCAGCAATCTCTCTCTTTGGCTGATTTCTAGCTAGTCTTGTTTCCGGGAGATCTGTTTAACATGCTTAAACTTATTTTTTTATGCTTAAATTTCATATACATGTCACATACAGCTTGAATGAGGGGATCCCAGCCCTGATATGCATTTTCATTGCTCATATTTTCTTATACAACTTTTTCATTTAAGGCCTTGTTGAGATTCCTGAATTGGGATTATTCCAAGTTCTATAGGCAGAGTCTACAGTTGGTCAGGTAGCCTCTGGTTATCACCCTCTTTTCAGAGGTGAAATAACCAGTAAATTCCTCTGTAGTCCATCTATGACATAGAATCTTGAGAATCCCTAAAAAGGGACATTACAATGGTATCGGAGCTCCACTCTTGGCACAACCTGTGCTAGCTTTGGAGCCTTAGTCATGCTCCATTCCAAAGATGAAGATCCTCTTTCTAAGAGGGAGAGGAGATACCAGAATAGAAGTCATAGAAAGTATGACTATACTACTGTTGACCTTGACAAGGGTCAAGACAAGGGGAAAGGCCCCGAGTTGAATGATAAAGATAAGGAGGCAAAAGAGTTTGAAAAAACACTCTTGGAAACCATGCAAGGTCTATCCAAGGAAATAAAGGAGATGAGGATAGAAAGAATGAGGGAGTCCCTTGGAAGACTCCACCAAGGAGAGAGTTCTGAAATGTCTTATTTTGGGACTGGTCCACCAGTGAGCTTGCCACAAGCTCCACAGATCTCACAACACTCTACAATGCCTACCTTCTTGGCTGTAGAGAATGAAGGGCTTCAAGAGTCAACCTCTTTGGAAGGTTATTTTTCAGAATATGCTTCACAAAGCCAAAGGTTCAAGGATAACTTGAGCTTTCAATATTTATGCCATCTAAAGGACCGTAGGAGACCATTGCAGCAATATAGAGATGGAGGTTTCCTTCATGGGAGGCACCACACTATGGGCAGGTTCTTCTTACCTAATTTTGATGGATCACCCTCTTGTTCAGCTAAAGCATGGGTGGAAAATTTGGACATCTACTTCCAGCTGAATAAAGTGCCTGAAGCAGAAGCCATTAAGATTGTTGCGCTGCATTTTGATGGAGAAGCCCACAACTAGTGGTTTCATGGACTTTCTACATTGGGGCACAACAATGTGTCCACTTATGCTGAGTTCACTAGGAGACTAGTGGGAAAGATTTTTAATCATGTTGAGATTGCAACAAGATGAGGAGCTTAGTGGAAAGAAGTCGCCTTCACTAAGTGGGGCTCCGCAGTTATTTTTGGTGCAAAGTCTATTTTTAGACTATGTCTATTTTTAGACATATGGATCATGTTCTATGAGTTGGGTGGATGTTATTTGTGGATGGTTGGGTCAAGTCGGAAAATAACATGGACTTCTATTTTTGCATAGGCGGAATCTATTTTTAGATTGCCGGTCTAAAAATAGATGTGTCGAATATTATTAGCTGTTAATAATATTTGGATTATAAACATTATCTTATTCTCTTGGAGCACTTCAGTTAAGTGCACAGATGTGGCACAGGAGATAAAAAAAGGAATTACTCTATTCCTGAGGGTTAAGTGGAACTATTGCATGTATACTTTAGTTATAACTCATGTGACAGAGTTTGGTGGAGTTATTGAATTAGTTTATGGAGTTGTTTTAAGTTTAATTGAGTTAAACATATTTGAGCTAGTTGTATCTAGTCTAACCGATTGATACACTAGTGAGAGTGGTGTGAATTAATTATTAATTAATTCACGAATTATAAACTCATACAAATCAACTAAAGAATACATCAATTAACTTCAAAGGCATGGACAAGCCAAAGGAGACTCCAAGAAGAGGTAGGTGAAAGAGCAGCTATGACTATCATTGTGACTATACCGGTGCATGAGTTTGCACCACATCGATGGAGATGCCAATGAGGATTATGCAGTTGCATACCAGGTGGATTCAAACTTGGATTCAACCATTATTCATCTTGGATTGCGCAGTAGAGGCAGGCTAACAGGTGGAGCAGATTGGAGCATGTGTTTTGCTAGATCTGAGCTTGTATAGTGTGTAACAATTGGAGATTGTACTAAGGCTTGTGAGGAGTTTGTACAATGATTGTTAAATGATCTCTATCATTATAATATATAGATAGTTGGGGGTTTTCAGCTTTAAGCTTTCCCATAAATACTGTGTTTATATGTGTGATTGTTTATGGTTTTCATGTGCGCATGCGATTGCTTATATTTCCGTAATTAATGATCAATGGTAGAAGAGATTATGTATTATGCATGAAGCTAAAATAGTGTGTGATCAGGATAATATTGGTGAATAATTTAACATTTATTCAAATTTATACATGGTATCAGAGCGATATTGATCATTGGAACAATTGCAAAACATTGAAGCGGTTGAGTTTTGTGCTGGTGGAATTCGAATTTGCAGCAGTGTTTTCTTGGTGTTGAAGTTGAGATGTCTTTCAACGGATTGCGATTGGAGTATGCCCTTGAGGGCAGCTCAAATTATATTGCATGGAAGGACATGATGGAGGTGGTGTTAGATGACAATGGGTTGAAGGAGTTCATATATGCTGAAGTCCCAAAGCCTACTTCTAGCGATGCTGCCGTAATTGAGGCTTGAAAAAGAAGACAGCAAAGTGTCGAAGGATTTTGTTGGAGGGTGTGAAGGATCACATAGTATCCAGCCTTCATGGTAAGGCTTCTCCATTCCTGATGTGGAAAGCCTTGAAAGATTTATTCCAAAGCAAGAGCGACCAGAGGAGGTTGGTGCTCAAGGATAAACTCAGAAACATAAAGATGGAGAAAGGCGATAGTATGCCCAAGTACCTCACGAAGTTCATCCAATGCAGGGATGAGCTGGGAAGTGTGGAGGTGACTGTAGATGATGAGGACTTGGTGAGCTTGGCTCTCCTTGGGCTTCCGAAGACTTGGCATTCCTATCAGGACTCTGTCAATAGTCGGGAGAAATTTCCAGGATGGTGCGACTTTGGTCGGATCTTGTGCAAGAGGAGATAAGGCGGAGTACTAGGGACGGATCATCATCAAAGAACTCTAATGAAGAGAATTTCGCTTTGGCTGCCAAAGCAAAGAAGGGGAAGAGCAATAAATTTTCTCATTCCGATGCGAAAGGCAAGAAGTAGGACATGTCCAAGGTGAAGTGCTTTCACTGTCACCAACATGGACATTATGCCACAAATTGTCCGTAGAAGAAGAAAAATAAGCAGGCTGCTAGATCTGCAGCTAGAGAGGCCTTAGCCTCGCAGTTTGAGCTAGATTTTTCACTGATCGCATGCTTGGTGTCAAGTGTGGCGGGATCAGTATGGTTTCTGGACAGTGGTGTGTCTTTTCACATGACAGGAGATCAAGATTTGTTTACTGATCTGGATGAGAAAGATCTTGGAGTGCACATCAAGATGGGCGATGATGGTAGATACAGTGCGACCGGTATCGGTACCATTTCTTTTGAGAGGGAGTCTGGTGTAAACCCTTCGTATTGAAGTGATGGCTGTTCCGTGATTGAAGAATCTTATCTTTTGTGGCGATGTTAGAAGACAATGGATATGATGTTGTCTTTAGTGAGGGAAAGGCTTTCCTCAGGCAAGAAGGCAATCGGTGAGACCCAGAGGATAGGGGTTTGAGTTAAGAACCTTTATCAATTGCAGGTAGATGGTTGCGCAGCAATGGCAGGCAAGGCAGAAGGAGTGGTGAGCCGGGATGATGGCGAGTTGTGGCACCAGAGATTGGGCCACCTTCACCATGGAGCTTTGAAGATACTGCAACAGATTTCTACTGAGCTTCCTAAGGGTACTCTTGCACAGTCATATCAGTGCAAGGGATGTACCTTGGGAAAATTTCTGAAAGCCACCTTTCACGAGAAGGATAGTCACGCCACGACGATCCTTGAGATAATTCACACAGATGTGTGTGGACCTTTCTCAGTAGCTTCGACAACAAAGCACAGGTATTATGTGATATTTGTTGATGATTTTTCTCATAAGTGTTGGATCTTCTTCATGCAGAAGAAGAGCGAGACATACTCAAAGTTATGTGAGTTCAAGGCACTGGTTGAGAAAGAATCGGGGAAGCAGGTGAAGGCTCTAAGGAGCGACAATGGTGGTGAATTCATCTCTGGCGAATTCAAGGACTTTTGCAGTGCAGAAGGAATTTGAAGAGAGCTCATAGCACCTCATAACCCACAGCAGAACGGGGTTGCTGAGCGGAAGAACAGAACGATCGTGGGTGCTGCATGGGCAATTTTGCATGATCAAGGCCTACCCATTCACTTGTGGGCAGAGGCATGCAATACTACAGTATATATGCAGAACTGTTGTCCTCACAGGATACTTGGTATGAGTACACCCGAGGAGGCGTTTTCTGGTAAGAAGCCTGATATTTCCCATTTGAGGATTTTTGGTTCACCTGTTTACATTCATGTGACGAAGGATGCCAGGAAGAAGCTAGAGCCGACCGCAGAGGTTGGGATATTTGTGGGGTACACTGATACGCCCCACAACTATCGTGTGTATTTTCCAGACAGTCGCAAGACTGTTGTGCGACGGGATATCAAATTTCAAGAGGAGAAAGCCATGAAGTGTTCGCTTGAGAGGGAGCCACACTTGCATGCAGATGAGGAGCTATTAGTTCCTAAGGATGAGCCTCAGAATGTGGATCAGCCACAAGAGGAGGTTCATGGAGTGGAAGAGACCACTCATGCAGCGCCAACCATCAGAGGGCGGAAGCACACTACAGAAGCTGAGCGACTGGCTCAAGATGCAGAGAAGGTTGTAGGAGCACCTACATCACAGCGCAGACAGAGACAGTCACCTGACCGGTATACTGGATACATGGCTCTTGTGAGAAAGTGTATCGTGACAGAGCCATCCTCTTTCGAGGAAGCTGTGGAGGATCCCGCATGGGTAGATGCCATGGTGGAAGAGTATGATTCGATTGTCAGAAACAGTGCATGGGAGATTGTCCCAAGGCCGAAGGGGAAATCAGTGGTGGGTTCGAGATGGATCTACAAAGTGAAGCAGGCAGCTGACGGGAGTGTGGAGAAGTACAAGGCAAGATTTGTTGCCCGAGGCTTCTCACAGATAGAGGGGATCGATTATGAGGAGACCTTTGCACCTGTCGCAAGGTATTCTTCCATACGAACGATCCTAGCTCTCTCAGCGTAGATGGGGTGGCACATTCATCAGATGGATGTGAAGACTGCGTTCCTCAATGGATTCATTGAGGAGGAGGTGTACATAGAGCAGCCCGAAGGTTTCGAGATCTTCAGCAGCGAGTCGCATGTGTGCAGACTCAAGAGAGCGTTGTATGGGTTGAAACAAGCACCTCGTGCTTGGTACACACGGATAGACAGTTATTTCACCGGACTTGGATTCTCCAAGAGTGAGGCGAATCCGAACCTATACCAGATTGTGGTGGAGGGTAAGTTGCTGATCATTGTACTTTATGTAGATGATTTGATTTTGACAGGTGATGAGCTATTGATACTCTCATGCAAGGAGGATCTTGCAAAGGAGTTTGAGATGAAGGACTTGGGCCTCCTTCATTATTTCCTGGGATTGGAAATTTGGCAGCGCAGTGGTGGACTGTTTGTTTCTCAGGGTAAGTATGCCCGGGAGATACTGGAGAAGTTCAACATGCATGGCTGCAAGCCTGTTGATACTCCTCTTCCTAGTGGATGGAGGAAGGAGGATGCTACTTCGACAGAGGTAGTGGATGCCACTGTTTATCGACAGTTGGTGGGGTCGCTTATGTATCTGGTCAATACACGACCCAACATATGCTATGCTGTGAACCAGCTTTCACAAGCTATGGTTAAGCCAACCAAGCTCTTCTGGAAGGCAGGCAAGCATGTAGTGAGATATCTCAGAGGCACATATCTCAGAGGCACATCGGGATATGGATCATGGTACAGACAGGAGGATGAGTTGAGGCGGCATGGCTTCACGGATTGGTATCATCATATCAGAGATTGTGTGCAGCAAAAGATCATGTTACTTTCATACATTCCTATGGAGGATCAGGATGCTAATATCTTGACGAAGGCGCTCACCAGGAGCAAATTCAAATACCACAGGGGCATGATAGGGGTTGCAGATAATCCATATCTTGTTGAGAGGGAGTGTTGAGATTGCAACAAGATGATGAGCTTAGTGGAAAGAAGTCGCCTTCACTAAGTGGGCCCGCAGGCTATTTTTGGCGCAAAGTCTATTTTTAGACATATAGATCATGTTCTATGAGTTGCAGGATGCTATTTGTGGATGGTTGGTCAAGTCGGAAAAAATAGATGGACTTCTATTTTTAGACATACTAGGCGGAATCTATTTTTAGATTTCCAGTCTAAAAATAGATATGTCGAATATTATTAGCTCTTAATAATATTTGGACTCTAAACATTATCTTATTCTCTTGGAGCACTTCAGTTAAGTGCACAGATGTGGCACAGCAGCTGACGGAAGGAATTGTGCTATTCCTAAGGGTTAAGTGGAGCTATTGCATGGATATTTCAGTTAGATCTCATGTGACAAAGTTTGGTGGAGTTATTGAGGTAGTTGATGGAGTTGTGTTCAGTTTAACTAAGTTAAACATAGTTGAGCTAGTTGTATCTAGTCTAACTGATTGATACACTAGTGAGAGTGGTGTGAATTAATTATTAATTAATTCACTAATTATTAACTCATAAATCAACTAAAGAATACATCAGTTAACTTCAGTGCATGGACAATTTCAGTGGAGACCAGTGCAGAGGTAGGTGAAAGAGAAAGTGTACTATCAGTTGTGACTATACTGGTGCATGAGTTTGCACCACACATTGATGGAGATGCCAATGAGGATTGTGCAGTGCATACCAGGTGGATTCGAACTTGGATTCAACCATTATTCATCTTGGATTGCGCAGTAGAGGCAGGCTACCAGGTGGAGCAGATTGGAGCATGTGTTTTGCTAGATCTGAGCTTGTGTAGTGTGTAACAATTGGAGATTGTACTGAGAGCTTGTGAGGATTTTGTACAATGATTGTTACATGATATCTATCATTATAATATACAGATAGTTGGGGGTTTTCAGCTTTAAGCTTTCCCATAAATACCGTGTTTATATGTGTGATTGTTTATGGTTTTAATGTGCGCATGCGATTGTTTATATTTCCGCAATTAATGATCAATGGTAGAAGAGATTATGTATTATGCATGAAGCTCAAATAGTGTGTGATCAGGATAATCTTGGTGAATAATATAACAGCTTATTCCTTTTTCTACAAATCTAAGGATCCGTAGTGTCTCGTAGTGTCTTCCTTTTTCATAAGCTTGGCCAAGCTTAAGCAGAGAGGAGATGTTGAAGCCTATATTTCTGAATTTTTTAGGCTGTCTGTTATGGTTCCTGATCTTTCAGTTGCAAGGAGAGTTTATATGTTCATATATGGCTTGGAGGGACCTTTGCATGGGTTGGTCAAGTCTACCAAACCCACCACACTGCATGATGCCATTGAAAGAACAAGAGATCTCCAAGATGCCTTGCCAAGAGTGAAGGCAACCCTTCCTAGCAAAGCCACTCACTCTTCTAAAGGGAAGGAAGGGAAAGCTGCTCCACCCAAGGAGAGCTCACAGAAAAAGCTTCTTGACAATGATCTTCGGAGCGAGTTGAGAAGAAATTATGTTTCACTTGTCAAGAATCATGGGTGCTGGAACATAGATGTGTTGTTGGAAGAGCACATTATATTGAAGTCTTCTCCGATTGTGAGGAGGAGGAAGGAAATGATGGACCTATGAGAGGTCACAGCGCTGGTGATGATGAGGAGGAGGATCCATCATCATCCAAGGAAGAAGAAGGAGCATTTGCTCCAACTAGTGGGACTCTTGCTTCTTTGAGGGGAGTGCCCAAATATTTGACTCTTAGAGTGCAGGGTTCAATTATGGACAAAAGAGTATCTATTATTATTGACAGTGGGGCAACCCAAAATTTTATTGATGGTCCCTTTATGCAGAGGAGAGGGATCCTTACTGATTCTTTTGATGGGTTCTCTGTTTTGGTTCTGGGGGACAGAACTATGCAGTGCATGCAGTATGTTCCCTCACTTTCTGTGACTATGGGGACCTACACTTTGAGGGACCACTTCTTTGTGGTGGACATACCAGACACCAACCTCATCTTGGGTGTCCAGTGGTTGATTACTTTGGGAAAAGTCACCACTGATTGGAGGGCCTTGCAGATGGAGTGGGTGGACTTGAAGAGTGGGAAGCAACAAGTTATTCAAGGCATGCACACCTACCCTTCACTTGATGTCTCTACCCACACAACAAAGATGGATTTGCGCAGTGAGGGCAAGGATCTCATGGTTCCTTCTCTCATGTTCATGAGATTGCTGCAAGGGACATTCCTACATCATGGCAAGCCTCTTGGGATACCATTAGATTCTGTGGAGAAAGCTTCACCAAGTGCTGAAACAATGGAAGAAAGAGTCACTGCGCTGTGGGAGGAAGCAAAGGGGAGGATCAGCCTTCCCACACAAAATTTTGGCATGCATAATGCCAAAGGAACAAGCAGCAACAAGGCAAGCACCACCATAGATACATCTACAGTGTTGTCCTTGTTGAGCAGTGTAGATCCATATTGGAGGTCTCAACTCCTTGTAGAGTAGTCCAAAGATCTGCACACCGAGATGATCCTAGATGGTATAAAGCAAGGAGGAGGCAATATGGTCCACGAAGGGGTCATCTATCATCTTGGAAAAGTATTCTTGTCTCAAGCCTCAAAGCTTAAGCAAGAAATACTACAAAGGGCACACAAGGAGTTCCTTTCCAGCTACATGCAATCAACAAAAATCTACTCCCTAATCTTGAAGAGTTTTGATTGGGAGGGTATGGAGGAAGAGCTACATCAGCATTATGATTGGGAGGAACTACATCAGCACTTACAAGAGTGCAATAGCTATGTGGAGATGAGGCAGCCAAAGGATCCTATGCAAGATATATTTCAGCCATCTCCTTCTTCTCTCAAAAGAGGGGAAAAAGCCATGCCTAACTCTATGAGTATGGGAGGTTTGTATGGTAAGAAATCTGATCTTGTAGAGCAAGTTTATTTTTCTGATTTGGCACACTCTCTTATCATATGTATGCAGGCCATGGCTCCTACAAGGAGCAATATTACATGCAGATCTCATGGCAAAGATGGGGCCAATGAAAACTCCGAAGCTGGCCACTCCCTTGAGGTGCAAAGGGAGATTGTTTTTCATGATGGGTGCTTCCCAAAGGCACCTAATGAGAGTTTCACTTTCAGCCATGTCAAAGTGGCCTATGCAGCAAATATGTGGTGGGAGTACCACCTATCACATTCAGATCTACTCAGAACAAGGAGTGTACTGCACTGGTACCTTATGTTGGATTGTGACCCACCTCCTCATGTGCAAATTTCAGTTTGCCTTTATGTGATTTTGCTACCATACATAGATGACATATTGGTTTTGTTTATGGGTATGTATGGGCAAAGAGTCAGTAGTGTACATGTACCACATGGGATGGAACTTTATCCAGTACTTCATGATACATGTTTCAGATGTGACATTGGTACACCCATGTTTATTTCTGTTGAGTTTTACACTCCTGAAGGGGCAGACTATGAACCTATCATGCTAGCATTGGAAGAGCAGTTTTTGATGTATTGCCTTGGTGAACACTTACTTCATGATGAGAGCTTGATTCTTGATGGTTTCATCAATGGAGAAGTAGAAGAAACACAAAAATTACCCTACCAGTTGCTTGAGGACAAGCAACATTTTGAGGGGGAGGACTTTAATGTCCCTACTTAGCCTTAGCTAAGAGGAGACATTAAATTTTGATTTATTTTATGTTTTATGAATAAATTAATAAAGGAGGACATGTCAAACTCCTAATAAATAAATGCCCATGTGAACAAAGACAAATCTGGGCTATGGTAAATAATCACTTGTAGGTCTGAAAGAGGGTTGAGCCAAAGATTGGGTCCACCTTGACCAAATCAATTGCGCTGTCTAGGTTCAATGCATCTCCAAGAGGGATTGCGCAGTTCTAGAAGGGAGCCTCTAATGTGAAGAGGGGTGACTCATCAAAGTGGTTTAGGGTTTTCAAAGGCTTTCTCATGTTATAAGAGAATGAGGAGAGAAACATGAAGAGGTTGTTGATGAATTATATTTCTGAAGTATTTGTCTGCTTAGACAAATACCATTCTCTACTGTTTAGTGGAGGATTGTGATTGGAATTCCTGTTTAGGAGTTTCATATCTTCCCTTGAGGTTCATTGGAGGAGTTCTTTGCTGAATTTGGCCACTATCTGATTTGAGATCAAGCTCTATATTTCATGAGCAGCACTGGCCCATTGAGGGTTTTGCAACTACTATCTTTTGTAGCAAGTGGCATTCTGGATCTGGTTAGATCTAGTGGTTTTTGAGAGGCTTTCTCTATTGGAGAGTGTTCTTCAGCCTCCAAGGAGTTAGCTGATCTATATTTTATATCAGATCTATACTTTTCATTCCATGTATTTAGTATCCTTCACCCTCTATGCAGTTTCTGCTTCATACTGCGTTATTTTGTGAGAGGGCTTTGTTATTTTAGTTTGCTATCAGTTTGGAGGAAGATCTCTTGGTGTTAGGCTTGCCTTCCCTTGGTGATACATGGATTGGGTTTCTGATCCATGTCTCTATATATCTGATCTATTTCAGCAATAAAATTTATCTTCAGAAATTTCTGGGTTTTTTGCAGCACAATATATTGTTATTCAGATCTACAGCTTAATATGCAATATTTTGATGTAATTCCAATTGGATCTTGTTCTTAAAGTCTTGTAGCTTCCAGATCTGTATTATATCTGATGTTTCATCCATATATCTGTCATAGATCTGAAATTTAATGTACAACGACTGAACCATTTGAAAAGTATGTTTTTTTATGTATTCGTAGTTTATTCCTTGGGGTTGCGCCCTCTAATTTCCGAAGGATTCGCCCCTAGTTATTCTCGTAACCGCTGTAAAGGCACAAGACTACATGTAAATTTTATTTACTATTATATTACTAATCATCAGATCTTTTGGCTGACCTCCTTGATCTTTAGTCAAATCTGAGAGTTCTAGTAGTCAAGCCTCTCCTTGCAAAGAATACATGATTTTCTGTTAGTCTTTACGTTCTGAGATCTGTTTAATGTGTTTACACTTATTTTTTTCTGCTGAAATTGCATATATATGTCACATACAGCTTGAATGAGGGGATCCCAGCCCTGATCAACGTTTTCTTTGCTCATATTTTCTTATACAACATTTTCATTGAAGGCCTTGTTGAGTTTCCTGAATTGGGATTATTCCAAGTTCTATAGGTAGAGTCTATAATTGGCCAGGTAGCCTCTGGTTCTCACCCTCTTTTCAGAGGTGACATAACCAGTAAATGCCTCCGTATTCCATCTCTGACATAGAATCTTGAGAATCCCCAAAAAGGGACATTACAACTCACAGTCCATAGAGGAAACTGTGTTATTTTAGAGGAGGCAATGAGAGAGGGTTCATAGAGCTCATCAGGAGGATGTTTTTGAGATAAAGGGATCAGCCCTTTGTATTGGAGACATTGTCAGAGGAGGGAAATCAGATTTTAGATCAGCCACAGCCTCATTCTTGTTTGGGTTCAGTTGCAGTGACAAGTCTCTTGTCACATTTTGGTATTCTCCGGCATTTCTAGAAATCTCTCATAGATTGGCTAGAAATCTTGTATTTCAGTCCATCTCTATGTTATTGAGCTATTTATTTGTATCCTTTAGCATCATTATCAATTTTTACACATTTAGCAACTTCTACTCTCTTAATGACTGTGCAAGCATGGTCCTCCGGCATTTTGTGTAGTTGCAGCAACATTTGTATTTCAGGGTGTAATCATGGGAGGTTGATTCCTATTGCAAAAGGGGTTCATTCCTCATGATATTTCTTGTATTTTATTGCTGATATATCATAATATAATGATGGCTATAGCATTTCCCTCTTATGATGTATTCAGAGTTGCAGAGTTCATGTTTATGTTCATATGTTGTTGTAAGCTCTCTCATTGAGCATTGTTTTAGAGACCTAGATTGGGGAGATCTGAATAACCCATCTAGAGTTATTTCTTTGAGCTCATTTTCTGCATAGGAGTTGTATGATGTGTTTTCTAAGGAATCCCAGCAGTGTTTTGTCTTATTTTTGCAGCAGCTTCCTTATACAGCATCCTCAAGGACCCTGTAGCAGAAATTCCCGAGGTGGAATATTGCATATCCATAGACCGAGTCTGTGAAGGGCCAGCTAGCCTCATTATCTCTCCCTTCTTTGGAAGGAGACATATCCTGTAAATTCCCCCATATTAAATCTCTAGAATGGACTTGTGATGTCTCACTGAAGAAGGAATTAAAATATCTTGAGATATTCCCGATGGAGTAGAAAGTTCCAGATTTGGAACATTACAAAACCCTTGCATGACTTTAATGGTTGAACCACCAAGTCTTTGCTTCACCCTCTAGGTGCAGCAATAAAACTTCTATAGCCTCTCTATCTACTACAGGATGTAGCAGGAAGAAATCCTCTAGCTTCTTCACCCAAACCTTTGTTGCACATGTGAGTGATCCATCGAATGTGGAAAATAGAAATTTATTGCCTCTCATCATCCCATAACTGTGGGGTATTCTCTATTATTTATGTTGAATACATTGTGGAAAATATAGAGTCTCTTGGAAGGCTATAGGGTTTGCTCAGTATTCAGTAAGATACTCACTTAGAATCTCGAATTCCAAGTGTTTTTCATGCTCCATTTTTCCTCCTTGGTGAGAGTAGGAAGTGCATGGTCCTTCCTCTTCTCCTTTTTAAGTCTTCTCAACCTATTTGGAGAGGTCTTTGCTGGATCTAAAAAATGATGAGATAAATATCATCCTCTACATCATCTTGACCTCTTTTTTCTTTTTGATTCAAATTTCACAGGCTGAGCCAAGTTCGAAGCTCTGATACCACTGTAATATTCCGTTTTCAGGAATTTCTGCAATATGGTCCAAAAGGACGATGTATAAGGAAGCCAATGCAAAAATAAGCTGAAAGGGGACTTGTATCCCTTTTTTTACCCTTCATACATTACACTTCCATAATATTAGCTCAAAGAAATAACCCTAGGTGGGTTATTGAGATCTCCCACTCCTAGGTATCTCAAACAATGCTCAAAGAGAGAGCTACAGTAATCCATGAACTCCAACAAGTAGCAACAGTGAAACATCAACACATATGGTGCAAGAAGATAGCATAGCTATTATAATATGTACAGCTGCAAATATATATACAATAACTTGAGGAAAATACCTCTCAATATAGGCCAAATCAACCTCAAGACAGATGTACATGCAAAAGTGAAAGTACACTGCTACACAACCCATCAACAAGCTATGACTGCGCAGTCCATAGTGGGAAATGACTGCAAGCTGATATACACATAATGATATAGCAATAGCAAGCTCAAATAAAGTGGAGGAGCAAGATCTCAACCTTGGAAAACAATACTACAACAATCCTCCAAGGGATTGGCCAAAATGTACAAATTGGCAAAATGCCGGAGTGCAGTGTAGCAGCTACAACTTAATAACAATACAAAAATGGAGAAGGATGGAAATGTTGCAAATGATGAAGAAACCTCCTCCAATGATCTTCAAAGTGAAAGTTTTCTCCCTTCACTGAAGATTACACCCTCCAATCCACAGTGTGAACCCCTCCTGCAAGTGCCCTCTGAAAATAACACAATATGGGGAAGAGAATGTGCTGAGAATGAGATGAAACATATGGCCCAATGAAAAAATATGCAATGAAGCTCCAGGATCTTCCTCACTGATCTCCCTGAGAAATAATGAGCTCCTCCTCTGCAAAAATAGCTCTGGAAGTGGGTGGTAATGAATCTTCACTGCAACCCCCAGCAACTCAACGTTTCTGCCCAACTGGAAAACACTGTAGCTGAAGATGGTTACCTTGGCCTCAAGCCTGGATGTGGGGAGAATGAAGAACAAGTCCTCCAAAGCTTCCCAATGAAGGAGAGGAAACTCCTAAATAGGAATCTCCCTTGTGCTAAGCAGCACAGCTATCTCAGTTGAACAACTGGAGAGAGAAGACCAAAATCGAAATCTCAAAACATAATGAGCAATGGCTCCCCTTCCATGGACGCCACCCATTAGGGTTTATCTCATCCAATGATATCCCTCCTATCAAAACTGTGATGTCTTCTCATGCAAGCTACACCTCTTTAGGCAGTGCTATTGACTTGGTCAAACTTGACCTAGTCTTCTTATATTTTCCCCTTTTCACACTAGGAGATGACAAATTAGCCACTTAGGTGACCCCTTTGCATATTAGGAGTGTTTATTATGCTTATTCATGAGCCCCCTTACCCATTTTATTCTTTTTATTAAAAAGGAAAGAAAAATTAATGTTCCAATTAACTTAATGAAAATTTTGGGAACATTATAGAAATGCATGAGAAAACTGATTGTGATAGGTGTATAGTTTGGAGAATCTTCCCTCATAAGTGAGATATTTCATGATTATCTTCATCATGGGAGAAAATCTATCAAGTAGGTGACTAAAAGGAAAGATCTTCTTTTTGTCATTTTTGTATCATGCCTTGAGAAATGGTTCATAATGTTGGGCATCTACATCTGTGGCCTTAAATCATTTTTCACCTACATTGGGTATCCTTGTCGCTGCAAAAATAATATCTGTGGAGATGGTGAAGGTCACCTCTGCAATGGTCACTTGGTTGTCTTTGTGATTAGAGATGAAAAACATGGTCAAAGCAGGGTCATGTTGTACTCTTTGGACCATCTTACAGAAGTCAAAACAATGCACATGTTTGAAGCAATTGAATGTCATGGGTGAGGCCAAAAATTCTATAGTAATGGATTGCTCAAGCCTCAAAATAGTCCCTCCTTTTTGGTGTCTCCTTTCCTCTCTTTCTTCCTCCATAATGTATGTTTTGTTTTGAAACCCTAGGGGAAAGGGGAAGGGAAAGGGAGTAGGAAGTAGGTTTAGGGAGTTGGGATAAGTGTAGGAAAATTTAGGGAAGTAGGGAAGGGATTTAGGGAGCTTAGGGAAGTGGGGAAGGGAGTTAGGGAGCTTAGGGAAGTGGTGGGGGATAGAAAACTTAGGGAGATAGGGTAGGAATTTTGATTATAGGGATATAGTGTGGCTACCTAGGAAAATGCAGCCTAGGGTTAGGGTTTTAGGAAATGGGACTTGGGAATGAGAGATAAGGTGATGTAGGGGTAGGGGGAGTGTTTTATGAAGTGTGGAAAGGGAAAATAGGGTCTAGGGAAAAAAAATTTGGCTTGCAAGAGTGAAAGCTAGGTTTTCTTTGCTCAAAACTTGAAATGATGAGTGAGGAGGATTTACACCATAAATTTTAAATTGTGAAGTGAAAGGAGGGCTTTCAGAGGTGTAACTTACTTTCATTTGATTGAGAAACCCCTAATTTGGTGCTTGGACCACTTGCAAAGAAGATTTGGAGGCTGTAGTTGAAATTTGACAAAAGAGAAATACATGAAGTAGGAGTGCAATGCCTCCCAGGAAAAAGCACAATGCATGAAGCAAGATTACAACACCTCTCGGTCAAAAGCGCAGTGCCTCAAGCAAGAGCGCAATGCCTTCAAGGAAATTCAACTTTCTTGCTGAAAATTTGATTTTTGACTTAGGGAGGTTGAGAGCTCAATGCATGAGGATGAAAATGAGTGTCTTCTTGGTCTTTGATGGCCCTTTATACTTGATGAGATTTCAAAAATAGGCATGGGACCCACATTTTCCTTTTCAAACTCAACTTAAACATTTCAATTCACCTTTCATTTTTTTAACTTGATCCTTTGAATTTGATCTTTTGGTGGATTTGGGACACTATGACTTTTGGAACTTTGACTTACTTGGCTAATGGAACCTTGAGTATGCAACTACCTTGTAACCATGAGAAATTATTACATATTAAGAAGCATAAAATTACATATTGAATTGAAATTAAATTTACAAATAAAACTTTCATAATAAAATGTGTTTATTGTCACTCTCTTACTTGTTGGACTTTTATGCATGCAAATGGTGATTTGATGGACCTTGAAAACCCTAAACGCTAATGGTGACTCTGACTGAATGAACTTCATGATGAAAAGACTGAAATGATTATGAAAACTCATGAGTGATGTACACTCAACAAAGTGGTGAAATGAGCCAGCAAGTAATGAAATTTTTGAAAAGAGTGAGGTTTTACCTTGGGCTACCTACAATGACCAAATTTTTGCATGAGGACCTAATGCAATGACAAAAATTTCAGAACGAGACCCTACTATGATATGAAAAGATATTTTTTGATCATTGGTGGCAAGATGTAAAAACTGACACTAACAGTGGCTCCAACTTGGGGATGACAGCTCCTTGGAGGTGTCAAGAACACCATAGACCAAGAATCCTATCCATTGGGCATGGAGTCAAAAGCCTAAAAACAAAACTGAATATTGAAAACTTGGAATAATAAACTAACTCAATACTTGACTGAATTTTTTTTGAAAAATGACTCAAAACTTACTCAAAACTAACTCAAAAACTGAATAAAAAATGATTGAAAACTTTTAAAAACAACAGAAAACCAATGAAACTTTATGGCCTTCACCTCGGGCTCTAAGATTCATTGATTATATACTTCACACTTTTCATAAAGTTAAATTAATATTTACAATGGATTTGAAGGTGTTCTGAAATACCTCATCTCTTTTCTGTTAAAGGTGAATCATCTTATTTATTTGATGTTGTACATCATTCTCCTCACTCCCATCTTCTTGCAACAATTTCATGACCGAAACTGCAACTGATGTAGGAAAAACAATGTCTACACCATAAAATAACTGAAAGGGGACATTCCTATAGATTTCTTACTACTCACCTTTTCTTCCCACAAGGCATTTACAAGCTTTTTGTGCCAGTTCTTCTTATTGGCCTCTAGCATATTCTTTATGATATTAATCAAAGACTTATTAGAGGATTCTTCTAATCCATTACTTTGTGGATAATAGGTGGTTGAGTGCCCCAACTTGATGTTATATTTTTCGCAAAACTCAACCATCCTTTTTGATTTGAATGCTGTCACATTTTCAGTAATAATCTTATGAGGACAACCAAAACAAGAAAATATGTTAGTCTCCAAAAATTGAATAATTACTAGTTCTGTTGCTTGCCTTGTTGGGATCGCCTTGACCCATTTGGTGAAGTATTCGGTGGCTGTTGATATACATTTGTGCTGTGTAGATGATGTAGGGTGAATCTCTTTGATGAAGTCAAGTCCCCATTGCTGAAAAGGTGCATGTATTGAAAAAGGTTGCAAAGGTAAAGGAAGAAGTTTTATTTTACCTTGAAACATTTGACACTCGTGGAAACTCATCACTATTTTTTACAAGTTTGCAAAAAGAGTTGGCTAGTAGTATCCCTCTCTCAACACTTTATTATTCATGGTCTTCCAGAACAAATGACCCCCACAGTCTCCTCTATGAAAATCATTCATAAATTCTTGGGCTTCATTTTCAACTAAATAATTCAGCAAAATACCTCATGGATATTTCCAATAAAGAGCATTGTCCAAAATGAAGTATTTGGAAGATTTCTACTTTAAAGACCTACCCTTACTATTATTCATGCCTGGAGGAAGGTTCAAATTCTAAATAACATATATGATATCAAAATACCAAGGAGACGAAAGAAACATATCAGATACATGTATAAGAGTAACATCCTTTTCTTCATGGGACAATGGTGAAATAAGGTTGATGTCTAGAACATGAAAATTTGCCTCGGCCATAAGCTTTGCTATACCTTGACCTTCGATAGGCTTTGTGGGATTGATCTCGAGGTCCTATTATAATATTGTTGCTATCCATTTTCCTCTTCTACCTTTCGGATCTATCTACATAAGAACATATTTTATTGTCGCATTGGGGACATAAGGCAGAATATGCGAATGTAAAATATAAACATGGAAATTATTCAATGCTTTTACCAAAGACAAAGCCTGTTTATCTATGATATTTTACCAAAGAGATACATCCCTGATGGTTTGACTGAAAAATTCTATGGGCTTCTCAGTCTTATCCTTTTTCTGCATCAATTCTGTGGCCAATGTATGCTCAGAGGAAAATGAGAAAATGATAAATTCAATTGAATAATCTAGGTTGATTAAAACATGGGTTGTGGTTAAGGAAAACTTTACTGAGTTAAAGGAATTATTGGCATCCTCATACCACTTTACTTTATTCTATTTTTTCAACATGTTGGTCATTTATCGAAGGTGCTCAGCCAAATTTGGAATAAATTTGCGTAAGAAATTCATCTTACCATTGAAAGGCTGAATTTATTTCTTGCTTCGTGGAAAGTCAATTTGCTGAATTGCCTCAACCTGAGAAGGGTCATTCCAGATTCCATCCTTAGAGATGATATGACCAAGAATTTTTCCCTTCTCCATGGAAAAAGGGCTCTTTTTTGGATTAAGATAGATTCCAAATTTCCTACATTTTTTAAAAACAATCCTTAAGTGATACAAGTGTTCATCATCGGAATGGGAGAAAATTATCAAATCATCTAAATATACCACTAGGAAAACATCTTTCTCATCTATAAAGGCTATATCCATCGCTCGTTGAAAGGTATCCCCTGTATTCTTTAGTCCAAATGGCATCTTTGCATATTTGAATGTACCCCAAGGTATAGCGAAGGCAGTTTTTTCCTAATCCTTCTCATGCACTAAAATCTATTCGTATCCTAAATATCCATCAAGCAAAGACATTCAGGAAGCCCCAAGCACTCTCTATAATATGTGATTCATTTTGAGAAGGGGGTAATTATCTTTAAGAGACACCTTGTTTAAATTTCTAAAATCTATGCAAAGCCTTATTTCACTAGTCTTCTTTCTTACTAGGACTAGATTAGATATCCAAGCAGAAAACCTAATAAGAACAATGATACCTGATTTGTAGAGCCTTTTCACTTCTTTTTCTATGGATGGTAGTAACCTCGAGTTGATCCTTCTTAGATTTTTCCAAAAGGGATTTTGATCGGGCTTAATTGCAATGGTGTGTTGTATGATATCCTTATCATAAACCTTTAATTATGCATAATCCCAAGCGCAAACATCAAAAAAAATTAGAAAGTAAATCAATGGACTTCTCCTTTACCTCATGGGATAAAGACTTGGACAATTTGAACATCTTAGGCTTGTCCGTTTTTCTAATGTTTACATCCTCCACACCATTTTCTGTAGGAACCAATGTTGGCTTCCAAGCCAAATCATATCGATCAAACAATTCTTCCAAAGGTATGAGACCTCTTGGAATATTATTATCATTCAACGGTAAAATATCGACCTAGATAGCTTCAATGACCTGATCATCATTGTCATAGACTTCGTCAATGAAATAATTCTCGAATTCTCCTTCATTATGCAAAAATTGTTTACCTTCTTATCATCCCAAATTACTTGCTAATACTGTAAGTTGTTAGGAACAGTGGGTTGATGTTTAACATGGATTTCAATTTTTCTATTGGAAAATGTAGGGATATTGAAATTAATTGTTGTTGTAGCAAGTGAATCTACCATGATATTCCGACTTCTTGGAACTACTAACAATGTGTGTTCAGGAAACATCTTTAAGATATCCAATACTCCATTCTTGTATGCTCTCATTCATGGATTATTGGACTCATATTCCCCTTTTACCTATTTTATCATAAGTTCAGAGTCGCCATATACTAAAATTATTCTTGAGCCAAACTTTTTCAATATCTTGAGATCGGTGATCAATGCTTCATATTCTGCCTCATTATTAGAACAATCAAAAGCCAATTTGTGTGAACATAATCTAACATTCTTAGGAATATTACCAAGCTGATGAAGAGGGTTGCGAATCCAAATTTCAATGCCTGCCCTATCTTTCCCAAAGGCACCATCAAAATCTATG
The DNA here is from genome assembly GCA_034641835.2 of Pinus albicaulis. NCBI lineage: Eukaryota > Viridiplantae > Streptophyta > Pinopsida > Pinales > Pinaceae > Pinus > Pinus albicaulis. The sequence continues at coordinate 92,378 of JAXQQM020075660.1, read as the reverse complement.
GTCCATAAACCATTTTCATCATCCAAGTGTTGTAATTATGATTTCTATTTTGTCTCAACTTTCCGGGCCATTCCTTGATTCTTATCTGAAATTTTCTCTACCTTATCTGATGATTTCTTTGAAGCACTTGGCATATTATATTTTCCCTTATCTAAAAATTTTCTAATACAATTAGAAATCTCTGGAATATCTTCTACTTCTACAAGCTGACTATCTACATCATTCAGGCCGCTATCATTGAAAAAAATAAATGATTCTAAATCTGTATGTACAAAATTAATTGGATGATTATTAAGCTTCTCTTTGCTGGTTATCATTTACTTCATCTTCGTTTCTCAGTACAACTTTCTCAATTTCCCAAAAACGTGGATGGTGGCATAAGAGAAGTCTAGTTACAAATTTCCTCTTAATTTCGCTCCACAAGATCTAGACAACAACATACCAAACCATGGTGGTATATCAGCCACCACCACATCCATCAAGACATTCTTTGTTGGAATTTTTTCAAGGGAAACTACTAAATCCTTAATAATACCTAGACAACTGACTCTACCCAAATCAAAGAAATACAAGTCATGGTAAGGACGAGTGATATCTAGGCCCAATTTCTCCATAATGGCTTTCAGAATCAAATTGTGGGAAGCTCCAGAGTCAAGCATGGAATTTTGAAGGATATTTTGGTGGATTCTCAGAGTCAAATAGAATGGGGGAAATTCATTATCCTCTAACTGACCATCTATTGTTGGACCAAAGATAAGTTCAAGTTGGTCATCTTCGACATTAATTATATCAAATGAAGGATCTACTTTTAACAGTTTGGCTACATGAGACTTATACTGAATGTTATTGACAAGTTTAGTTAAACGTATTGACACTTTCAATTTGGAAATTTTAGTTTCTAAGCTGAAAGGGATGGATTTGTCTACCTCTTTAATAATGTCTCTTTTTTCAGCATGATCCTTTGATGTAGCTTCTTTATTTTGGCTATCCTTTTCCTTACTCGATGAGCTTGTAGATGGTTGATTAACCTTGTTCTGACTTACGGTTGCAGGATCTTTTCCTTTATTCTGATTACCTTGAGAATTATGTTTCAGTTGAGTATCCTTTTGTTGAGATGCCCTCTTCTGAATGGGAGTTATTGGGACATATCTACCCCTCAATTTGTACTGCCTTTGTTGTGAGTTGAGGGCATTCAAGTAACCTCACTGATAATCACCAGATTCAACCTCAAACTGATGATCCTGGGATAGAATATAGTCTTCATATTTTGGCACATCTGTCTTCTCAACATACTCTTCATTTCTTGTCAAAAATATGGGCTGGCCATCAGCTGTAAAAAAGTGATTTTATTCAAAAATATGATCTTCTTCTTATTCCTCAGCTCCTTGAGCATAATTTTTCTACAAGGGTGTCTGAATTTGTTATGGTTGTGCTGGTTCATTAGGTGCCCTGTGTTATCTTTTCTTGATTCTAAATTGAAGCTGTTGTTGTTGTCCTCTAATGTTAGGATTCCTAACTTGTGGTTCTGGCTGTCTTTTGGTAATGGAAATCTTATCAACCATCCTTTCTACTGTTCTTATAAAGGTGACCATTTTTACATCAGAGGATGAGGATGCTTCTTCTTTGATAGTTACTCTCCTCTCACCCTTCATTTTGAATTCTTAATGGAAAAATTAGCTTCTACACTGATTGCATTCTTATGCATGTCTTATAATGTAGCAGGATTCCTTTCTCGTAATTGATAGGCCTTGTCCGGATCAAAGCCATCCAGATAATGTAAGAGGGCCAACCCTAGATGAGGTTTGATCTCATTGGGAATGGAATTGTATGCTCTAATGAATTGGGCAGTGAAATCTTGTACTGATTCATTTGGTTCCCTTTTAAGATTGTTGTATTCAGAAAGGATTTGTAATGGATTCTTATTTACCTCCCATCGAGCTATGAAATAATATATTAGCTGATTTGAAGTGGCTATAGCATTTGCATTTAATGATCTGAACCAAGTTTTAACCTCTCCAGAAAAATTCTGAACTATGATTCTCATTTTAGCATTGTATTCATCTACTTCTTCAAGATCAATAAAGTCAGTGACTTTAACTATGTGCTATTTTGCAGTGATTGGATAATTTTCATAAAAAATTGGGAGTCTCTGGCCATAAACTTGTGGTAAGGCATGGAGTTGACCTGGTAAGATGAGGGGTGAAAATCTAGCCATAATTCCTGCTGAGTGAAATACAAGAGTGACAATAGGATGAATATGCTGAAAAGGTAATGAAGTAAATGGTGTAGATGAAGAACCAAAAAATGATTGTGATTGTGTCAGGATGGGTATCGACTCTTGTTGATGTTGGATTAAGGATTTTTCTGACTGGTATTGAATTTGGTTTGCTAAAATTTCAAGCCTATAGAATTGACTCCGGATTTTAGTTTCAAAGTCTGATTCAGACTTAGTTTCTTCAAAGGGTAAATTTTCTTCAAGTTTTAAAGAACTAAGATCTATCTCAGATAATGATTTTACCTCAAAAATACCTAATTGGTCAAAGACTATATCAGACAGTGATGTTTCAGACTTGGATCGAAACAAAGACAACTCAAATTTTAAATCAAAAGGTATGACTTTGAGAGATAGAACTTTGCAGGTAGCGAAGAAGATCTTACCATTGGAATAGGATTTGACTGAATTTCTATACCTTGATATATGTGCTTCCGAAAAAGCCTCTCTAGATCTTCAACTAGATTAGCTAGGTGAGGATCAGGATTTGATCTAGTGTATCTCCTCGAAGCCATAATATTCACTGTTCAACAACTTGGTTCTCTGCAAATTTTTCAAATCGGCCTCAATGAAATATTAGACCTATAATCCAGAGGTCAATAATTCAAAGAACTAATAGTAAAACCAAGGAAGATATGTCACTTTCGTCCCCAATATGGTCGCCAAGATGTTATCACTCCACAGGATCTCAGAGGCTGAGAAGAGACCAGCAAATGTAACCACAAACCAATATTTTTCCAAGTAGCTAGCCTACTAGGCAAGAGAGGGCTATCTCCAACGGATATCAGCCAATATGAATGCATAAAAGAGATACGAGGCTAGGTATAGTAGCACAGGGGTTTGATTGATTTAATTTTGAGGCACTGGATGGTGAATAGGTCAAGGAAGGAACTAGGTCAGGGCAAACAATGATCAGAATTGCAGGGATCTAACAGAGCATGGTAGGTAAGAAGTTCAACACAAAATGATATGATTAAGTGTTTTAGACTTCTATGGTTTGTGAAAAGAGCATAAGAGATATGAATTATTTTCTACTAGAAGAAGATGAAACAAACTGTAACTATTCCTCCAAAACAAAGCATAAGCTTAATGAATTTTGTCTTTCAGACTTAGGAAACAATTACATTCAGAAATGGAATGAATATGAAATCAAAATACATTCAAACATTTGAAAAACATAAGAAGAAAAAATTTCAAATCATTTTACCACAAGAATTCCATCAAAATAACTACAACTCAGTCTGTTATTGCTTGCCAAAAGTCTAATTACAAAAAGTGTTCAGTGATCAATCCAACAACATCCAACCCTTGAAATGAGAAAGGAGTTGAAATATATAGACCAAAAAAAAATTCCCCCACCCTCAGGGGTCGAATCCCTGACTTGTGGAGTTGATCCCGAAAATTCTCAACCGGAAACCTAAAGACTAGGGAGGTCAACAAACTCATCCCTAACCTTGGTCAAACTGATTCATTTGTCCCAAAAATATTTTTTTATCCAATGTATCTACCTCTAGTAACTAAAAGTGACTTAATTACATTTACATGGATTAATTACATCAGTAAAACTCATCAATTCCATGACCAAACTGAGAAATATGGAAAATTCTGAAAATATCAAGCAACTGGAAAAAGCGTAGCACCCTTGACAAAAGCGCAACACCAACTTCAAGGTCACTTTTGGAGTACTTTCTAAAGTAAAAATTGAGCCCAATATATCTCATTGGAAATATGCTCTTGTATAGTGTCCAAAAATCCCTTAAGTTATTAAAATTATGAAGCTAAGGCCCTCAAAAATGAAAACTCCCAATACTAGTCAAAATCACAGCCCTGGCCTGAAAAATGAGGCAAAAAGTGAATTTTTAAATGTTTTTGGCCATTTATCCCTATCAGAATGTCCAAATTTGATGTTCCAATAGTCAAAATTTAATGTAAAGGGCCTTATGAATCCAATGGTGGTGACCATTTGTCATTTTGAGTCTCCTATAAAAAACGCAATGCCCTAGGTGTTGCGTTTTTGACAAGTGGACTGTTCTGAAAGTCTGTCAAAATTTGGAAAAATTCCCAAAACTACAAAAACTTACCCAAAAACCTTCAAAATTGTTAGATGAAGTGTTGATGAAGTGTCTCAAGAAATCAAGGATGCATCAGCAAGTATGTCAAGTTTTCCCTTGTCCTTTTTCTTGGATATGGTTTCCTTAAGTTTTTCCTTCAACTACTTTCTTGATGTTGCAAATCTGATTTCTTGTGTTGTACATGTTGCCATGTTTCCGAGCATGTCTTTATCCTTGTTAACCTTCTGAAGGAGCTTCTCAAGGTGAAGGTTCACTCTATCTAGCCATATTTCTCTATCATCCTCAATTTCCTTTGCAATCCTTTCTTCAAATGTGAGTTTTTCTACTTCAAGCCTTTCTTGCTCCAATGATCTCTTAAGACCTCTTGTTCTTGGTATTTTCCTGGTGGCTTGAGAATTATCATTGTTAGACTCATCAGCAAGGTCAAATTCATCATCAGCCATTATTTATTTACCTTTGGTATTTTTCCTCTTAGCCTTCAACAACTCCAATTCCAAGAGTACTTGCTTGTCACTCAGTTGTTTGTTATCTTGCTCAAGGAAGGAGATGGCGTATCTTGCTCTGTCCAAGTTGTCATACAGCTCTTTGATTTTGGAATCTTTCTTTTTGATGATCAGGTTTGAGGCTTCTTGATCTTTTTGGACATCCAAGTCCACCAAGTCAAACTCTCTTTCTTCCTCATGAAGATCTTCCTCCTCATTAACAACTGCTACTCATCCTGATATACCTGATTTGTTGATGAAGAAGGCAAGGACCCTTTCAAAATCTGTGGATAAAACACTTGCCTAGGCCCTCTCTAATAGGTTTTGACCTCTTTTTCCATTTTGGTCTTCTTCACTACAACCGTGCTAGATGACCATGTTTGTCTTTGAGACACTAATGTTGGTGGTGAAATTGGTCTAGCAATCTGAGGTGGTGAAGTAATGAAGACATCATTCTCAACGAAGGTCGCCCATGCAATGTTCAGCTGATTGAGATGATGAAGGATAATAATTTTTATTAGAGATTGATGGAAGAGGTTGTTCATTTGATGTTCATACTCTCTGTTATGCACTATGTAGGACATCTTATCAATACTCATGTACAAATAGTGAGGAATGTTGAGCAATTTCATCTTAATGAAATGCATGAGAAACCTGATGTGATAGGTGTGTAGTTTGGAGAATATTCCCTCACAAGTGATATTGCATGATGATCTTCATCATGGGAGCAAATATATCAAGTAGGTGACTAAAAGGAAAGACTTTATTTTCGTCATTTTTGTACCATGCCTTGAGAAATGGTTCATAGTGCTAGGCATTTACATTTGTGGCCTTAAACCATTTTTCACCCACATTGGATATCCATGTGGCTACAACAATAATATCTTTGGAGATGGTGAAGGTCACCCCTGCAATGGTCACTTGGTTGTCCTGGATGTTAGATATGAAAACTCTGTCAAAGCAAGGTGATGTTGTACTCTTTGGACCATCTCACATAAGTCAAAACAACCCACATGTTTGAAGAAATTTTCTGTCATGGGTGAGGCCAACAATTCTCTAGTGTTGGATGGATCAAGCCTCAAAACCTCCCTCCTTTTTGGTGTTTCCTTTCCTCTCTTTCCTCCTCCATAATGTATGTTTTGTTTTGAAACCCTAGGGGAAAGGGGAAGGGAAAGGGAGTAGGGAGTAGGGTTAGGGAGTTGGGACAAGTGTAGGAAAATTTAGGGAAGTGGAGAAGGGAGTTAGGGAGCTTAGGGAAGTGGCGAGGGATAGAAATACATAGGGAGATAGGGTAGGAATTTTTATTACATGGATATAGTGTGGCTACGTAGGAAAATGCAACCTAGGGGTATGGTTTTAGGAAATGGGACTTGGGAATGAGAGATAAGGTGATGCAGGGGTAGGGGGAGTGTTTTCTAAAGTGTGAAAAGGGAAAATAGGGTCTAGGGAAAACAATGTTGGCTTGCAAGAGTGAAAGTTAGGGTTTCTTTTCTCAAAACTTGAAATTATGAGTGAGGAGGGTTTACACCATAAATTTGAAATTATGAAGTGAAAGGAGGGCTTTGAGAGGTGTAACTTACTTGCATTTGATTAAGAAAACCTTGATTTGATGCTTGGACCAATTGCAAAGAAGATTTGGAGGTTTTAGGTGAAAGTTGGAAAAAGCGCAATGTATGAAGAAGGAGTGCAACGCCTCCCAGGCAAAAGCGTAGTGCCTGAAGTAGGAACGCAGTTCCTCTCGGTGAAAATCGTAGCGCCTCAAGCAGGAGCGTAACACATTCAAGAAAATTCGACTTTCTTGCTTAAAAAAATTATTTTTGACTTGGGGAAGCTGGGAGCTCAATGCATGAGGGTGCAAATGAGTGTCTCCTTGGTCTTTGATGGCCCCTTATACTTGATTAAATTTCAAAAATAGGCATGGGACCCACATTTTCTGTTTAAAACTCAACTTAAACATTGCAATTCACCCTTCATTTTTTTATCTTGATCCTTTGAATATGATCTTTTGTTGGATTTGGAACACTATGAATTTTGGAACTTTGACTTACTTTGCTGATGGAACCTTGAGTATGCAGCTACCTTGGAACCATGAGAACTTCTTACATATTAAGAAACATAAAATTACATCTTGAATTGAAATTAAATTTTCAAATCAAAATTTCATAATAAAATGTGTTTATTGTCACTCTCTTACTGTCTGGACTGTTATGCATAAAAATGGTGATTTGATGGACCTTGAAAACCCTAAGACTTAAAGGAGACTCTGAATATGATGAACTTCATCATGAAAATACTGAAATGAGTGTACATCAAAGCTCAAAGCTCAAATCTCAAAGATGTCATTTGAAGAGGTCAACCATGGAACTCAAGACAATATGAAATATGTAAACCTCGATACATTGCGTTCACCGCAAGAATGGAAAGAATTCATCCACCTTTTCAAATGATACCTTGATTTTTTTGCATGGACTTACGATGATTTAAAGACAAACGATACTTGTATTATCCATCACACCATTCCTATTAAATAAGGGGTGAAACCATTTCAAAAAAAGCTAAGGAAATTTCTTCCAATGCTAGAAACTATACTCCAAAAGGAATTAAGAAATATGCTAACATGCATGGGTCATTTTTAAGGTCAGACATTATACTTGGGTTTCAAATTTGGTCCTTTTCTGGAAGACTTCTGGTGATATAAGGTTATGTTTCTACTTTTTCAACCTCAATAGGGCATCATACAAATACAAATATCAGGTTCCATCTATAGAATAGATCCTCCAAACAATTTTTGGGTCTAAGATGTTCTTGCTGCTAGATGGTTTCTCTGGTTACAATCAGGTGCTAGTGGTAGAACCAGACCGCCTCAAAACCACATTCAAAACCAAGTGGGGAACTTTCGACTTTAAGCGCATGCCATTTGGGCTTATTAATTTTGGAGCTACATTTCAAAAAATGATCAAGATTACTTTCTATGGCCTAATTGGCCAAATTTTGGTAGTTTATATGGATGATTTAAATGTACTATTTAAAAGAAGATCAGATCATGTGCATCATATAAAACAAATATTTAAGCAATGTCGCAAATATGGGATTTCTATCAATCCCAAGAAAAGAATCTTCGATATGTTAGAAGGCACTCTCTTAGGACACATCACCACTAAGAGAGAAATCAAATTTTATCCAGAAATTGTTAAAACCATAGCTCAAATCCCTTTCCCAATAAATAAGAACGTTATGCAATATTTCTTAGGAAAGATTAATTTCCTGTGCAAGTTCATCTTTAACTATGCTAAGATAGTTAAACCATTGCAAGAGATGATAAAGAAATATGCAATCTATAAATGGGACAAAATGGAAAAGGGTTCTTTTTCTCGTATCAAAAACATTATTTTTGATGCGTTTGCATTGTTCACTCTTGATTATGGCAAGGATTTCCTTCTTTATACTTTCGCCTCAGATCCATCTATTGCGGTCGTATTGATGTAGAAAGATGTTGAATGAAATGAATGACATATTACTTTCATGAGTGTTGGCTTACAAGGGTCAGAGTTGAATTACCGTTTCGTTGATAAAAATCTTATGTTGTATATAAGGCAATTAATAATTTCATGCCCTACCCCCCTAAAGCTCATCAAACGGTCAAAACATTTTTTTTTGCAACAGGAGATGGGTGAGAAGAGGAAAAATTGGATGAACTAATTGCAAGAATATGATCTGGAGTTTAAACCATTTCATACTATTAAGGGTCATGGCCTTTGTCAACTAGCAACATAAGTAAGAGATGCCCTTTATCAATAACTTTCGGTATGGGAGAAAAAAATAGAGATGTATAACTTTGAACAAGTTCCTCAGTCAAGCTCGACAACACCATGGTATTCGAATATACAACAATTCTTAGAGCACGACACCTTACCCGCACATTTATGGAATAAAAAAAAGGAAGGAAATCTGCCCTAAAGATCTACCTTATAAACTTTTTCATGGAGTGATTTTAGAAAGCACCACAATGGTGTCTTGCTAAGATGCCTAAATCCTCAAGACATAGAGAAGGTATTAAGAGATTTGAACGATGGACTGGCAGGTGGACATTATGCGGGAAATACAACTGCACATAAAGTAATGAGGGATGGCTATTATTGGCCCACTTTATTCAATGAAGGTCATGCTTTTGGCTATATGTTCTCATCTTATCAAATATGTGTCAGTCGAGGCCAGAAGTGAGTCACCCCAATGTTACCAGTAACAATTGAGGAACCTTTTCAATAGTGGGAACTAGATGTTATTATACAAATCTTCCCATATTCATCATAGAAACTCTGATACATCCTAAAAATGATAGATTATTCCACTTGATGGACAAAAGTAGTTCCTTTAATACAATTCATCGACCAGGAAGTCATCCAATTCCTAAAGAAAAACATTATAACTATGTTTGCCGTTCTAACGTCTCTTCTGATATTGCAACTTATTTTCTTCGTAGAAAATTTATGAGTTTGCATTAGAAAATGGTATCATATTAAAGAAAACATCAACTTATTACCCAAATTATTACTCATTATATAAATTAGTATCTAATGAGTGCCCCACTTCAATCAAAAGTATTATTCCACATTCAAGGAGTATCCACTTTAACAATGTAAACTTTGAAACGAGAACTAAAATGAGTTCCTGCTTTTTTGAGGTAGCAAAAAAGTAATCCGATTTCGAAAAGTGCTCATCCAGAATACACTTTTTTTTAACATATTTTTGACACTTTAAATTATCTTATGTATCAAGTATAATTGTTTTTTTTAAATGTTAGTGATTTTCATGCAATTTTGAAAAGTGTTAATGCAATATCGACCCCTATTTTTAGAGGGCTTATTTTTTACATTTTCAATTTTCTACTGTATAAAGTGTTGATATTTTTTTTTAATGTTGATGATTTTCATGTAGATTTTGAAAAGCATCAACATTTATTTTTTTAAAGACAATTTTGACACTTCAAATGTTCTTATGTCCAAGTATACACATTTTTTTAAAATGTTGATTATTTAGCAATTTTTCAATTATCTCGTCTCTTAGTGTTTTTCTTCCTCGGTTATTAGTTTTTTAAGAGTTTTCCTAACAAGTTATTTTTTCTTTTTCTTTGCAAATGCTAAAAATATGATGACTTTAAAATGTTATCCTAAGACAGCTTGCCATATTGAAATAAAATTTTAAAATACAACCATCAAATTGACACACACTGTGGGCAAACTCAACACATTGAAATGAAAACTTTAATATCAACCATGAAATTAACACATTGTGCAGGAGGGGATTCGATCTTTTACAACGAAAACTTAAAAAACAACAATCAAATTCACACATAATGGGATCGGGTTCCTAGTCGACATAGACCCTATGGGAAAAATAAAATAAAACAAAATAATAAATAAATATATAAAAATGAAAAATATAAAAGAAAACAAAAATTAAAACATTGAAAAAAAAATTATAAAAAAAAAAGACACAAAGTTTAAAACATAATAATAATTAAATAAAAATATATATTAAAACATAAAAAAAAAAAAAAACATGACCCAAAAAAAAAAATTGACCAAAATAAAAATAAAAACACAAAAAATTTTAAAAAGTAATAAAAAGTAGATAATAATATATATATTAGAACATAAAAAATAAATAAAAACATGGCAAAAAAAATTAACAAATATAAATATATGGAAAAATAAACACAAATATAAAAACATATATGAAAACGAAAAAAAAACAAATTTAACATAAAGAATGTAAAAAACGCAAAATTAATTTATATATTAAAAAAAAAAAAGCAAAACAAAAAATTAAAAAACTATAAAAGATAAATAAAAATACAAAATAAATATTTCAAAACAAACATAATAATAAAAAAAAAAAATTAGAAGAATAACCCAAAAAAAAATAAAAAATAGAACCTATTTTAGATAATAAAAAAAAAGCCATAAAAAAATTAAAATAAGATTAAAATTAAACTAAAAATATTATGATAAAAATTAAAAAGTTAAAATAAAAAACAGATTAAAAGTAAAAATAAAAAACATAATAAAAAGAAATTAAAAAAATAGAAAACATAATTAAAATTAAAAGGATTATAATAAAAATTAAAAACATAAGAAAAAAAACAATTAAAAAAAAGGAACATCGTTAAAAAATAAATTAAAAAATTAACTATTTATTAAAAAAAAAAACATAATAAAAAAAACTGAATAAATATTGATTAACAAAAAAAAAAAAATTAAGTCCACTCTAGCCTAGCGACGGAGCAACCCTGGGTTGGGCGGTCATGGGAGCCCTGCGCGCAGCTCCCACACCACCCAGCCTAGTGGCTGAGCAGCGGGACAACTTCAAAGTCAGGCCTGTTGCCCATGGCCACTCGACTGTTGGGCTGGGCGGCCGTGGGATTCGCGCAAGCAGCTCCCACGGCTACCCAACCCAGCGGCTGAGCAGTAAGCCAACTCTTGGAGTCTGTTCTGTTGTCCATGGTCACCTTTTTTTTGGGTTGGGTGGTCATGGGATCTGTGCAAGCCATTGGGATGGGCGGTTAAGGGAGCCGCTGGGCTGGGCGGTCATAGGAGATGCTCGTGCGGCTCCCACGGTCGCCAAACCCAGCGGCTGAGAGACCATGTGCAGCAGGGTTGACTCCGAGAGTCGGTCTACTACCCAGGGCCACTCGAACACTAGGCTAGGCGGCTGTGGGAGCCGCGTGGAGGGCTTTCACGACCACCCAACCTAGCGACCAAGTAGCTCTAGGTGGCAGGCCAAATTTGTGAATCGGCCTGCGAGCCTTGGGTCGCTCAGCTAGGTAGGCTTAATTTTAGTTTTTTTTTTTAAATTTGACATATATTAATATTTTTTTTTTAATTAAGTTTTCTAAATTTGTTTTTATTATATTTTGTTTTTAATTATATTTTTTTTACTATTTTTTAACTATGATTTTTATTAAATTTTAAATTTCTTTTTTGTGTGTTTAATTTATATTATAATGTTTTTAATATTAATTTATGTTTTCTCAAATTTTTTAATTTTTGTTTTTAGTATGTTTTGTTTTTTTTTTAATTTTTTTCTACTAATTTTAATTTATTTTTTAACTTTTATTTTGTAATTTTTTTTTAATTTTTGTTATATTGTTTTTAACTATTTTTATGTTTTTATTTTTTTTTTTTTTTTTTTTTTTTTTTTTTTTTTTTTTTTTTAAGTTGATTTATTTTTATTTTATTATTATTTTTTTTTTTTAACATTATTTATGTCAGATTTTTTTTTTTTTTTTTGTGGTTTTCATATATGCATTTACATTTGTAATTTTTTTGCTATTTTTTTTAATGTTTTAATATGTATTATTATCCATTTCTTATTATTTTTTAAATTTTGTGTGTTTTTCTTTTTATTTTGCTCAAAATTTTTTATTTGTTTTTATTGTCATGTTTTTCTATTTTTTTTATGTTTTAATATATATTTTTGTTTAGTTATTGTTATTTTTTAAACTTTTTGTGTTATTTTTGTTATATATTTTTTTCAATGTTTTAATTTTTTTTTCTTTTATATTCTTCATTTTTATATATTTATTTATTATTTTATTTTATTTTACTTTTCCATATAGGGTTTGTGTCGATCCTTGACTAGCAACCCAATCCCATTATGTGTCAATTTGATTGTTGATTTTTAAGTTTTCGTTGTAAAACATCGAGTTTGCCCGCACAATGTGTCAATTTCATGGTTGATATTAAAGTTTTCATTGCAATGGGTCGAGTTTGCCCACAATGTGTGTCAATTTTATGGTCGTATTTTAATTTTTTGTTGCAATGTGTCAAGTTGTCCTAGGATAAGATTTTAATTTCATCATATTTTTAGCATTTAAAAAAGAAACTACTCCTTGAGTATTGACTCTTTCATTCAGGTATTAATTTTTAAATTTTTTTTAGTCACAAAATTTTCCATAATGTCATGGTTGAAAAATTGTCAAAATTTTAAGGTTTTCCAAAATTCCAGTATTCCAGCATCAACATTTTTTGTTTTTAGGTTGTTTTTCACGTTTTATTGGATTTTTTTTGCTAGAGTTATAGTTTTGAGTTTATAGTTCTTGTTTCAAAGTTTACGTTGCTCTTTGCATACTTTTAATTAAATGAGTATCCAACAAGTGCTCCACTTCAATCAAAAGTATGTAGAGTGGGTATTCGTTAGAAGTAGAATTGAATTTTTCATCCAACAAGTGTCTACACTTGACATTTGAGTAAAACCTATAAGGAGATAAGCCAAAAATACAAAAAAAAAATAGTTTCATTTCTTTTCTTTTCTTTTTAAATTCATATCTCTTATTTTATTATTTTCCTTAGGGGGCCCATTTTAATCCTCAAAATTCCCCTAATATGATGGTCACTGTCTTATTTTGGGTGCATTTGAATTTTGATTCCATATATCTAATGGAATTTTTTTCATTACATCACATATGGAAGCACCCTTTTTTTTTAACTTGTGAATCCAAATTTTGCTTAAGCAACCATGATTGTAGTAAATTTGGTCAAGAATTTCACTTGGCACCATAACATGAAACCAACTTGTGGAGGAAAACTTTTTCACTAGAGGCAAGCATATCAATTAATGGAAATTGAAATTTCGTGGGAAGAATAATATCACCTTAGAAAATTTAGCCTTTATTGACATGAAATCACCATTTTCTATGAGTTTGAAATATTGAACTATTTATCAAAAACATCCCTTGATGTAGAAAGAAGGAAGAACATAATTGATGACATGGAGTCTAGGAACTAAATACAAATGGTATCTAGCTTGGATATTGACCACTTTCATCAAGAAAGAAAACCACATAATAACTGATGTGGTTATAAACTATTGCAAGAGTGGAGTTCATAAGGATAGACCTCAAGACAAGTATTGGTTGATTTAAGCACTTGTCTTGCTTTCTCAATTATATCCTTAATCCTCAATCAACATGATATAATGGTGTAACAAACCTGAGTTAGAAGTTCATGTAATAAGGTTAATAAAGTCAAAATAATACCAAAGCCATAAGAAACTAATTTCAAGCCAAGTGTTGCGAAAAACATCCTAGTGGGTTTTCATTTGGTTTATTATGGATAAGTAAATTAGTAAAGGAAAAGATGAATTAATTGGCATTTTATTTATGAAAATAAAGAAAAATAGGGGAAAAGGAAGGTGAAAGGTCACACATTTTCATGAGAATGAAATTGAAGAAAAATAGAGGTCTCAATAATAAAAAGTCTGTTGAGGATCAGTACACAAATTTTTGTCAATTTGGATTTGGAATTGGTTTTAAAGAGAAGAAAACCAAGAGGAGAAGGCAAGCAAGAAACCAACAGAAGGAAAGGAAGGACAAGGAAATAATAGGACAAGAAAGGAAAAGCTAGATCAAACAGATTCATTGGGAATACTTTCAGGTAACAGGTTACATGTGTAATTTCCTAGTTGGTTTGTGAATGTATGGTACATGCATGTGTGTATTTGGTTCTATTGTTGTCACTGGCATGGGTTTTCCCAGGTGTGATAGTGGTTCCATCCTTTTATTTCCATTTCTGAATAGCCATGGTGTGATGGGTTTATTTATTTCGTTGAGCCTTGGATTTTCAAATGGTTTTGGAACCGAGTGAGGTGGTCTCAGGAAAATTCCCATAGGGCCTAGGAATCCCTTAACCATCTTTGGTGGGATTGCGGTAAATCCTAAAGGTGGAGATAAGAAAATTACTCAAGGTATTAGTGAATAAATTCTAAGGCATCCAATTTTGTTTTGGGAATAGTAATCCCTTGAACTATTTTGGCAGAATTGTGGTAAAACTTGAGGGTATAGGTAGTTTAATTTTTGAGAATCCCTGGTTGTTTATGTATTGGTTTTCATATGTGATCTCTTGACCGATTTTGGTGGGATTGTGGGAGCATGAGGGTGTAGGTTGTTTAATCTCTGGGAAGCCCTGGTTTATTTTGTCTTGAGTACCACATTCATGCTTGGAATATGGCATGTGGTTGATTGGTTGAAATAAATATTTGGTTCAACTCAATACATGGTCGAGCAGTACGTTGAAGTCCTTGACTTGGTTGGATTTTTCCTACGTTAATAAGATCTCTTTTCCTCTTGTATTTCATGAGTACTTCTACTTGTTATTAGGTGGATTTGATGGTTGTTCTATCATGGTTATTATTTTGGTTATATGTTGGTTATCAGCATGGTTTCATAGCCAGCTCTAGTTATGGCTCTTAACATGTTTTGATTAGTTGATGAATGGTAATTGAATGCATGAGCTAACAAATGTTATTACACTTATTATGTGGAGAAATAATACCTTCTTGATGATTCTCAGATAAGTATCAGACCTCTATGTTCTTATATGAATTCATGACCTATAGATTACATGTTCTCAATATTTTGGAAAAATGACTGTCATGGTTAGGCCTGGTTAGCTCAAGTTTTTTATCAAAGTTTTGTATGAATGGATTTTTCTTGATGTTAATTATTAATCTAGAAAGTCTCATTGAGTTCTTAGCAGTGATATGGAGGCTGACCTGGAATTTAGGCTCAATATATGGGACTACACCCTCTAAACTAATGAATTCAGGTCACAACCGCTACCTGGTAGGCTTATGTATGTAGTTGGAGGCCCGCAGCCACATGGAGGCCTTGTCATGCATGTGTTTTGGAGCCCAGGTCACAAAAAATGCATCCCAACTGAGGGTTTGGGCACTGGGAGTGGTTGTTCATATCTTAGGTGTCTTGTAGCTCTTGATGAAGGTCAATAAAGTTTCAGTTTATCAACGCCAATTCCTTAACTATACTTAGGAGGTTCAGTCATGCCATAGTATCCATCATCTCGTGCTTACCCTGGTAGGCTGGTGAAAGTGAGTAAATGTGGGAGAAGTGTGTTATAGATTGGTATCAGAGCGGATTTCGTTCTCTTTGGGTGATATCTGATACTGGATTGGTATCAAAGCATGGTTCAAATACTTGGACTAAATGGGGAGGGATTTTTTTGTCAAGCATGCATGCATTTCAATGTTTATATGGTTGTTATGCATGCATTTTCATGGTTATGGTTGCAGTGCACGAGGTCATGGAATTCAATTGGTGTTATTATTCATGATGTCGGTATATTGATATGATTATGTATATACATGTATCGTGCTAATTTGGACTGATTTTGTAGATGAGATAGCCTCCCCTGAACTTCACTGAGGTATGTTATTTATGTTTGTATTTGGTTTATTTTAAATGGTATGTTTGTAGGAATAAGAGGATCAAATATGACTAGAAAAATGGTGGATTACAATTCACGAGACTCTCCTTACAGATTAGATAAGCAACCAAGATATGGGTACTCTCCTGACATAGAAGACACCTTGAGAAGTATAAAGGTAGAAATCCAAAAATGCAAAGCAGGTAATGATAGGATAATTCATTCACAGGAAATAATTTATAGGGCATAGGAGAAATAGGCAGAGGTCAATGCAGCCATCCTTCAAAGTTTGTCAGACTTTCAAAGACAGGTAAAACCACAGATCAATTATGGATAGGAGGGCAGGACTAATGGGGCATATGGTAGCTAGTCTCATGGTGGGAACATGTGAGATAGATATGTCACGATAAAATATGGAAGATCATTGGATACACCTAATAGGAGAGGCAATGGATACGGGTTTTACTCTAGTTATGGTTCAAACAGGTATCATGGTCATCATCGATATCATCCTTATAGGAGGAGTGACAAAGGATATTTTTTGGATTATTTTAAGAAAGCTAAGCCACCTACGTTTGATGGAGATTTGAAGAAACTTGAATATGCAGAGGCATGGTTGCCTGGGATTAAAAATTTCTTTGAGATGCATGATTACACAGAGAACATGAAGGCTAAGATAATTATTTTCTGTCTCAAAGGGAAATCAGGCATCTAGTGGGAAGATGTGAAGTGTGTCTGAGATATCAGGACAAAGGAGTTGAGTTGGCATGAATTGAAGAGACTCTTCAGGAAGAAGTAATTTTAGCAGAGGCACTATGAAAATAAGGCCAAGGAGTTCTATGAGCTAAATATGGGATCGATGACAGATGAGGAGTACACAACTAAGTTCCTAGAGTTTTTGAGGTATGTTTCATATATTAAGGATGATAAAACCAAATTTCAGAGATTTATCAGTGAACTTCCATTAGCACTTGAGGATCAAATTGAGTATGACGAGCCTCAATCTCTGGAAGAAGTCATTGGAAATTTGAAGAACTATGATGATAAATCAAAGTGTAAGACCAATTCAAAGAAGGGATGGAAATGGAATGACAAGACTAAAAGTAAATTACCACTAAAGTGAACAAGACCTTAGGATGTAGGTGAGAAAGAGAATGACTCTCCTTGCTAGAATTTTAATGTAGTTGAGAAGGGACATGGGTCGGAACCTGGAGAGCAGCATAATATAGGTGATGGTAAGAGACAATTGTAGTGTTGGATATGTGGCAAGGATCATATCAAGAAGGATTTCCCATCATATTAGGGTGGTAGGCCTCAAATCTAAAATTCTCAAGAGGCACGTACAATTGGAGATGTTGGACATAACATTCTTCAGATCTATGCAACATTTGATAACAAGCATGTGGATCACAAGGAATCTAATATTGAGATGGAAGGTAAGCTCTGTGATCAAGTTGTTTCATTTTTTATTGACCTGGGATCTAATTATATTTATGTTAATCCTAGCCTAGTGGATAAGTGTGGTTTTATAAAAGAAGTGCATTTAGAGTCTTGGTTGGCACATTTGGATAGAGGTACTAAGAAAAGCGTTCATCATTGTTTAAGAGCTTCTGCATTTGATTTGAATAGTATACCTACATCTGGGCATCTGAATGTGCTTCCATTGATTTTGTACAATATGCTTCTGGGTATGGATTGGTTGTACCTTCATAGGACAAAGGTGGATTTTTATGAAAAGGCTATTAAGTGCTTGGGTGACATTGGAGAATATAGAATCTTGCATGGTAAGAATAATCCTACATTAGTGAGAATAGTTAAATCTATGCAGGAAAAGCACAGTTGCAAGAAAGGGAGTGTATTGTTTGAAGTGCATGTTTCTAGTGATAAAGGTAAGGATGGTTAGGATGTATAAGTCTTGAAGAGGTATCTCGTCTTGCAACAATTTCAGGATGTGTTTCTACCAGATATTATGGAGTCACCGCTTCACAACAAAGTGGAATTTTATATTGAGTTGATGTCAGGAGCAGTACCAGCATCTAGGGTACCTTACACGATACACACTATGGAGCTAGTGGAATTTAAGTTGCACTTGAAGGCATAGAAAATTTTAGGGGCGAATTTTCACCCATGGGCGAAATTAAAGGGTTTTAAATTTTTATTGGGTGAATTTTTTGTATCATAGTATATTATTTCATTATTTCAAATCGCCCCAAATTTATTTTATAAAAAAATATCGTCTAGAGGTTAGCCCACCTTATTTTAAGGGAGAGGGTAAACAATTAAATTTATATTTCAAATCACCTCAAATTTATTTTATAAAAAAATTAATCCTAGAGGTTAGCCCACCTTATTTTAAGGGAGAGGGGGAATTAAAACAACTTATATACATCTTAACTCTAAATCTACTGGATCAAATCTCCTTTCACTCTAAAGAGGTTTTCATCTTAAGAGATTTAATCCCTCCGGGAAAAATAAAAATAAGAACATTAAAATAAAAATAATTTCATGGTATTTACCCATGGTATTGACACATGGTATGAGAACCCATGGTATTTACCCATGGAATTCATGTGGAACATAACATATTTAAAGGGTAAAATTAAACCAACCTAGATCCATGTTAACTTAGGAGTCTACCAAGCCGAGAGAGATATAAAATAGCTTGTGACGCAAACCTATTTTCACTGAGTGAAAAAAAAAAAAATTTGAACCCTTTTGAGGTTTGGTGGATCCAAAGTTAAAATGGATTTACACTGGTCACATTTTGTAAGCCTAGATGATGCTTCAGAAGTGGGTATTTTTTTATGTTATACATCCCTAGATGAGGCTTTAGAAGTGGGTATGTTTTTTATGTTATACATTTTATTTTAAAATATTGTTAGGAGGGGTAAATAATTTAATTCCCCATTAAGCTAGAGACTTAAAGATAATAGGGAAATTGAAATTATGGATTGTGTGAATTTGAAGATGATGTTTATATAAATATTTTTTTTCTTTATCTAAGTGAGTTATATCTTAGTGAGAATTTTTTAGTATTTTTCTGTATCAATGCTTCAAATTAAAAATCACTTGGACTATTTTTCCAACACTATAATGTGTGGCAAATTCTGATATCTCGAGGGTAGACATTTTTTTAACAAAATCTTCTTGTAATTTTCTCAAAATGTTCGATTTCATGGAATATTTTCCTTCCTCCATGAAATTCATGCAAGACAAGACTCCTCCTTTAACCGAGCCTCGTGATTAGGAGACTCTTCGCTAGGAAAGGATTCATCTTAACTTCAGCAAGTTCAAGTGACCTTTACTTTCATTTTAATACATTTATTGACAATATCTAATATCAACATGTTCAACATCATTTTAGCAAAATATTATTGAAATTTAAACTAAAATTTTATATTTTCTAAAAAATAAATCTAATAAAAAATGAAACTTTGGAAATTTATTTTTAGCAATGGCACATTGTTTTTCACCTAATCTCTTCAAAGTTTAACTGCATTGGCTTCAATATTTACAGGTATACGTTGTGTTTTTTTTTTTTACTTTTAACTTAGATGAAACTCGTAAAAGGAAATGCTAAAAGTGATATGAAGGGTTGTTTAAAAATGAGATCATCATAAAAAAGTTCTATCATGGGTAGGAGGACCCGTCAAATTTAACCCCTGAAGCCACGGATTTTAAACCTTCACAATTTACAGCCTTCAAAATTTTGGACTAAGTCTAGCTGGTGTTATTAAATTTTTTTTACTTGATTCTTAGTTTCTTTTAATTAAGTATGAAAACATTTTCTTGAGAAGTAAGTAAATGATATCTAATTATTTTATATTTTTATTTTTTTATGAAAATTATGAAAACATTTCCTTAGAAAGTAAGGAAATGATGATTCTACATATGTATTTTTTTTTATGAAAATTATGAAATACAATTCTAGCTATTTTTCATTTCTTGAAATGTATCTTTAAATACATACAAAGTTAAATTCTACAATTCCAAAAAATTACTCAAAAACTAAAAAGTGATTTTATCATAAATAAAAAAATAATAATAATAATAATAATTATGGGTTCAAAATTAACACATGGGTTACTTTTAATTCAAATAAAATATAACCTCAATCCAACACATAAATTTATCTAAAAAAATTTCAAAAATAAAATAAAATATTTTAACCAATTCCACTAAAATTTATAAGGAAAATATCTAATACTTTTAACACATAACCTTATTCTTATAAAAAAAATAATAATACAATCACAAAAGAACATTGAGTTTCAAAAAACTAACCCTATTTGAGGTTTTGGCCACTTCTACCTAATTTGATAATCAACATGGGAGGGAATGCCATATTGTCCTTCCAATAAAAAAACATCCAATACCATCAAAAAGTATGTTACTAATAATTTTAGAGGTTATTACATTAACAAGCATGACTTTTTAAGGAATAATCTTCCAAATCCAGTGACAGTCTTATACAGACACATTCTTAAATTTAAAATAATT
This sequence comes from Pinus albicaulis, assembly GCA_034641835.2. NCBI lineage: Eukaryota > Viridiplantae > Streptophyta > Pinopsida > Pinales > Pinaceae > Pinus > Pinus albicaulis. The sequence goes on along the minus strand of JAXQQM020075660.1, from coordinate 71,833 downwards.
ACTCGACAAACGTTTCAATATTGCATACAAAACTTCCCAGTTACTGCAGGATCAAACGTAGGCATAAAATCAGTAACGAAGTTGTCTAGTTACACAAGAGATCTAAGTTAATACAAAATCAAACGTAAGCCTAAATTCAGTAATGAAGTTGTCCAGTTATAGGAGAGATCTATGACAATACATAATATTTGAATAGCCGCATACTAAAGATTCACTTAATAAGGAAAAAATGAGATAGCTTTAATTATTTGAGTCTTCACCACCTTCCTTCCATCTGAATATCTGCAGTACGAAGAGTGAGTTATCCATCACGTCCCTTTATTTTTAGCGTTGGTGGCCTTAAGTTGCCATCTGGGTGTAGAGGGAACAATTCGAGCAATTCTCCCCTCTTTTCATATTCTGTTGAAATTGTAGTCCCTGCTCATTAAATAAAATGTAACTTAAATTAGAATTTGAACAACGTATTTGAGAACTTTGAAAGCTAGAATATGAACAATGTATTTGAAAATTTTGAAAATCAGTTGCTGAATGGGGGAAATTCATGTGCATATATGTTTGAAATCAATAATAAAACTGAAGGAATTTGGATGTAAATGTAATATTTGGCAGCTGAAGAGGAAAAGTATGTAACAAAAGAAGATATTTGATTTAACTTTTAACACTGAAGGCACATTGCATTTCTTGAATATTTTGGAAATATAATAAGGAAGAACTAGCCTAGCCAATTATTTGACTTGGCTTTTCATTTTAATTGTATTTTTCTCAATATTTTGGTAATTCGATAGATATGAACAAAGCTAACGGTTAACTGTTTAACTTTGTGCATATCCATCAAAATTTCGAGAACATTTCGAAACCTGAAATGAGTTATGCTCAAATCCCTTTGAAAACAAATTGGATCTCTTTCTTATGCATTTAAAAAAATATTTCCCTATTAATATCCAAATCATAGAAATTGGGAATCGATAATATACTTACTTAAGATAAAATTGTAGCTATATTCATCGAAGTCTCGCAAGTAATTTTGCAGGTTGGGCTGAACACAGACAACACCACAAAATAAGAATTTGTTAGGAAAATATTTAAAATTATTTAAAAAACATAAACAAACAATGTAGATTTTACCAGGGGTTGAAGGGGTGCAAGGTGGCCCTACAGAGAGTGAGAAGACTCCTGCATGGAAATTTTTTGTTCTTTCCATCTCTTGCTATAATGAGTGTTTTGAAATCAATAAGAAACACTATTTTCTTCCACATCTCTATAGGGTTTGAGTAAACTCACAATATCTGTGACCTCATCTGGAGTAGGGTTAGTACATACACATTTTGCGCATAATTCTTCCTGAAGCTTCTTATGCTTTTGGGTTGGATTCTTCCAGAAGCTTCTTATGCTTTTGGGTTGGATTCTTCTAGAAGCTTCTTATTCTTTTGGGTTGGTCTCCAACGAGACAATACATTATCTTCATTTCTTCACTCTGAACTTCTAATATGTGAAGATCCAGTATTAAGAAATTCTGACCAATTTTGGTATGACGAACTTCGAGATTTGACATCTATGGGTGGAGGGAAGGAACGAGGTGTCATACTTATTTATATTTTCTTACTGAAAGATAATAAAAACCTCAAATCAACCAAAATTAACTTGCAATTGACTTATATCATATAGTCAATATATATATAAGAAGTTTCAATAACTATATGAGCGGGAAGTGGACGATTTTAAATTATTTTTTTGGGGCAACATTAAGAATCTGAAATTGGACTCATGATAAATTCTTTAATTAATGAGGGTATGTGGTAAGAAAATCATGTATAAATGTACTTTCCTTTCAAAAAAAAAAAATTCTAGTAACTTGTATAACCAATGAAATGTTTTAAAACATTTTTTTGCTTATTTTAAAATTGATAATTATTGTATTTTTTAATTTTTTTTTTTCTAGAAATTTGTATAACCATGCAATGTTTTAAAACAGTTTTTTCTTATTTTAAAATTGATATTAGGTTTTTTTCATTTTAAAATTGATATTAGAGTAAATTATTTGATTGTAATTTTGATAATATAATTTAATAAATACATTTGACAGAGATCTTAATATCCACTTAGTTCTAATTATAAAAATAAAATAAAAGTATAATATATATATATATATATATATATATATATATATATATATATATATATATATATATATATATAGATATTACAAAGTCGGATGCTGGTTTGTATTCAAAAAAGAAAAAGGAGTCTGAGCTCCAGTGTTACATGGAAGAGCATGTGAGAAGCGGAGCAATTGAGGACAAATTTGATGTCAAATTCCCTTTTGCAACCAGTGTTCTTCACAATGAGATAAACTGAGCTAGTGTAAATTCTTACAAATTGGAAAAGTAATAAACAATATTTGCAATTCATGTTCAGTTGATGTTTGTGTGTAAGATTGATCTCCCAATAAGGTCTTAAGGATTGCCTTCCGCTGCTGCATTTCGAGCCTTTGCCGGGCTGCTTCTTGATACGTCAAAAATAGTAGCTAGCTCACAAGAAGGAGAATGAACTGGCACAAGCATTAAAGGGATTCTGCAGCTTGTAAAGAGACACTTCAGAGCTGTTAATAGGAGGAGCCTTTTCAAGGCATTCAAAAGGTAGATCACGAGATAGTTCTACGAAGAAAGGCATGAGTTTTAGGAGTCCAATGGCAATGGTCTTCTGCTCTTTGAGTCTGTGTGGATATTTAAGTTTGTTCATGGAAAATAACAATGGTATTTAGTAGCATTACACCGCAGTGTTCCCATTTGAAGAAGACAGGCCCTGTTTGTTCGTTCATCCGCTTCCTTGTTGAGGGAGCGAAGAACATGATAAAAAGAGTTTCCTTTCATCTGCTGATCAAGAGCTTGACAACACCTTATAGTTTGTTGTAAGATCAAGTTGGTAGCTTCCCTATTGTGAACCATCAGGCTTATGACAATATTTGAGTCTCCAATAATCACTGCTGTGTTTATGCCAATTTTTTGAAGTTGGAGCAGACCTTAATAAATGCCTAATGCTTTTTCTCTGTTGTTGGAAATATTGCCCAGTCCCCATTCATAAGCAAGTATGATGTCACCATTACCATTACAGATGATTCCTCCAGCCCCAACCATCCCTGGGTTGGATTTGGAGGCGCCATCGAAAAATAAATAATGTGTATTGCAGCCTCTGAGCCATATTGAGAATTCCTCTTCCTTCATTCTAATTTTCCAACTGTACCTTGAGTTCTTGCTGTTGGTATTGACATTGCTGCTACTTTGAACCAAGTTGCTTTTGTCCAGTAAATATCCTATGTAATTTCTTTCCCCCACATAAAGATCCATTGTGTTTAGCTTTCCTTGGGATTTTGTTGACAAAGCTTCCAAGGTGAGGCTCCACGCCTTGTTGTAGAGTTGTCTAACTCTGGTTTCTTTATCTTTAAAGATCATTCGATTTCTTGCTAACCAAATGTTCCATAGAAGAGAATAGGGCAGAGCATTCCATACCCTTCGAGCAATATTATTTTTTTTCCTCTGCCAGGGATAGTTGTTCCTCCATATTTGCAGAACTTCTGAGATGCTGGTGTTGGGTGCCCTCGGTAGATTGATGCTCTGGAAAGCTTCCTTCCAACAAGCTATGGCAAAGGGGCAGTCTATGAAAAGATGTTGGCTAGTTTCTTCATCTGATTGACAATTTGGACAGTGAGATGGGCCAGAAATTCCTCATTTTTTAAGATTTTCAGAAGTTAAAACTTTCCCTCTTAGAAGAACCCAAAGAAATTTTTTTATTTTTGGGAAGGTCTCTGCTTTCCAAACAAGTCTCCACTGCGCCTAAACAGACATAGGAAATTCGATGTTGCATGTCAGAAGGTAGGCAACTTTAATAGTGTAGATGGTGCCTGAAGGGTCCCATCGAAATCCATCATCGCTGTAGCGATTGGAAGGTGCTATGCCATGGAGTTGAGCTTGCAGATTAGTGAGACTAATTTCCATATCATCAAGGATGTGTGGGAAGACCCAGCCTGTCCAAGTTTGAGTGTGGCCATCCCACTGTGAAATCTGATCCAAAGTTTGAATTCATTACCATTAAGAAAAGATAAGATCTGTTGTGTACCTGGCTAGCTATTGATGGGCTATTTCCCCATTATCCTATCAGCCCCAATTCTAATGTGACTGCCACCATTGGGAAATTTGGAGATATTTTTTGCAAGAAGAGGAATTTCTCTCTTACACATCCTCCAAATTTTTTAGCACACTTTGTTAGGAGTCTCATGGTCCAACAGCTGTTGCCTTGGGAAGTTAAGGTATTTATGTTCTAAGACTTTCTTCCACCACGCATTCTTGCCAGTTATGAGCCTCCAAACAAGTTTGCCAGCAAAGGCAAGGTTTATAAGCTTTGAGGATCTAATTCCAAGCCCACCTTTTTCATATGGCTGTATAACTTTCTTCCAACCAACTAGATTTTATTTATTTTTTTCATTTTCCCCCCTTTCCATAGAAAGTGTCGAAGGAGTGTGTCCACTTTATTATGGAAGCTAGTTGGTGCTTGCAGTAGTGTAAAACAGTACAGGGGTAGAGAGGAGAGACCTACTTTCAGGAGTATTAGGCGCCCTGCTGGGTTGAGCCAAGAGGTGCCCCATTGCTGCACCTTCCTTTTCATCTTGTCCATAATGATATCCCAAACTGAAGCTTTCATATTGCTGGCACTCACTGGCATGCCCAGATAATAAAAATGCTCCTAGTCCAACTTACAAGAGACTCCAAAGATATTTGCAATGCTGTGAAGAGTTTGGGCAGAAGCGTTCCAACCATAGATACAACTCTTGTGGTAGTTTATCAAGTCTCTAGAATAGCTCATGTATTTGTCTAGGAGAGTTTTGAATCGGCAGGCTATAATTTTTGATGCTCCCCCCATTAAAAGAGTATCGTCATCAAACTGGGAGTGATTGATATTCTTGACTCCAATTTCAAATTTAATCCCAGTAATGAGACCCATACGTCGATTGTAGTCCAGGGCTCTGCTGAAGGATTCAGCCATCAATATGAAAAGATAAGGTGAGAGCGGACAACCTTGTCTTAATCCACAGGATGATTGGAAGGATGGTCCGGGTCTACCACTGATGAGTGGTGAAATCCAAGGACCAGAGATGCATGCTTTAATAAGGTCAATAAAGGTTGCAGAAAATCCCATTTTTTCCAGGACAACAAATAAAAAGGAGTACCTGACACGGTCAAAGGCATTGGCTAAGTCTAATTTTAGGATAAAGCCTTTCTCATTTCTTGCTTGGCTAGAATGAATGGCCTCTTGGACAAGAAGGATGGAGTCTGAGATTTGTCTATTAGCCAAAAAACCCCCTTGATTTTCTGATATGAGAGAGGGGAGGAGAGGTTTAAGGCGTGATGCCAAAATTTTGGTCAAGATTTTGTAAGAGGAGTTGCACAATGAGATGGGTAGAAAACGTGAGAAGGATAGAGGTCGATTTTCCTTAGGAATAAGTGCTAGATGGGTTGCATTAGTAAAGCGTCCTACTTTGCATTTGTGCTGAGCCCATCTCAGCATCTTGACAAGATCTCTTTTAATTATTTCCCAATATGTTCTATAGAAGCAGATGGGGAAGCCATTTGGACCAGGAGCTTTGTCTGGTTGAAGCGTCCAGATGGCATTTTGAATTTCTTCTTCATCAATTTCTTTGGTTAAGTTTGCATTGATATCCTCACTAACTCCGTTGGGCAAGTGCTGAAGGAGGTCTGAGTAGTCTTTTGCTTCTTTTGTCTCTGTTAAGAGAGAGCTGTAATAGTCTGAGGCCGTTTGCTTGATGGCATCTTGGGTTTTTTGAAGGCAACCTTCCTCATCATTGATCATAGTTACATTATTCTTGACTTTCCTAACAACAACCTGCTTATGGAAGAAGGCAGAGTTTTTATCTCCTCCTTGAAGCCATAGTTGCCTTGACTTTATTCTCCACTTCTGCTCTTCATCTCTATTGACATGGTAAAGCTGATAATATAAATAACCTTCTAGCGCTTTATCCTCTTGTGATAGGCCATGTTCCTCTATCTTTCTGTGGACTATTTCCAACTTATTTTTTATTTCTGTTTTGGATTTTTCTGGTTATTTATAATATTGCTTGGCCCAGTCTTTCAAGGCACATTTTGTCTTTTTCAGTTTACATTCCCAAATGTAGCCCGACGACCCTTCTATGTGCTGCTGCCACGTTAACTTTACAATTTGATCCACGTTCGGATTGCTGTGCCATAAGGAGTTGTATTTAAAGGGAATCGGCCCTAGTGAGAAATGGGCCTCAAGAACTAGACTTGTGGGATAGTGATCAGATGCCATATATGGAATTATTACAGCATAAGCTGTGGAAAAGACAGAAAGGAGAGTTGTGTTTATCAGTATTCTATCAAGCCGCTCCATTATGTTATCTTTGCCCAGCCTGCGATTATTCCAAGTGTATCTCCGGTTTTTTGGGATGACATCGACTAGATCATCCTCCTGCATGATTTCTTCCAGCTTTGATCTTTAGGGTTCATGGGCAAAGACACCTCCTCTTTTCTCATTTGAGTGCAGTATAAGATTCAGATCCCTACCAAGGATGACATTTTTGTTATCTTCAGCATCTATGTCTGTTTGTAGAGTGGCCTAGCATTGCTATTTATCTCTGAAATGGTTCAGTGCATATATATTGTAGATGAAAATTTGTTTGTGATCTGCCTAATTCTCTAAAGTAACTTTGATCCAATACTGGTTGATTGTATTGGATATGCATGTCCAAATGTTTTTATTCCAAATAGTAGTGATTCCACTGGAGGCTCCTCTTGATTCACATATGTGTCCATCATACTGTCTGAGCTAATCTATGATTCCCTTCATCTCTTGAAATCCTTGCTTAGTTTCTTGAATCATTAGGATTCCAGGCTTCTCATGTTCTATCAGGTCTTTTATGGCAGCAAATTTAGAGGGGTGCCCTAATCCCTTGCTGTTCCAAGATATTAATTTCATCATTGAGCATGGGTAATACGGAGAGATGCTCGCCCTCCATGCTCCTTGTGTGCTATCTCTTTGCTACTTTGACCCAGAATATAAGTTTCTATGGGGTTTTGAGTTCCCATGGCTATATCTTTTTGAGCATTTTCATCTCTGTGCTGCTTTATAGTTTTCCTGCCAGGCCCTTTTTTTTGCGCTTCCAAATTGGCACCATGCTCTTTCGAGGAGCTCCTTGTTGATCGAGAGGGAGGGGGATCGTGAGAATGGGAGGGGGAGGTTTGAGAAAGAATTATGGGGATGGAAGGTTCATTTTTAGAGGATATCGGAAGGTCAGAATCAGGGAGGGAGAGGGCGCCAAAGGTGTTAGATGATTCCAAGGGGGTTTCAGAAGAAGGACCAGAGGCAGGAGGGATGGGAGGGCCCAGGGGGGAGGAGGGGGGAGGGGCAAAGGGGGTATTTTTGGGAGGGGTAGCTTCAGAGTTTTCCTTTGGGGCGGTCTTCTTCTTTTTTACAGTTTCCCATTGCTCATCTGGTTGAGCATTTTCAACATGAACTAATTTAGAACATCGATTAGAAAATGGCCATACTCGTGGCATACCTTGCACTTAAATGGGATTTGTTCGTAGTCCAGCTGCTGAACATGTGTCTAGTCATCCACTTTGAGCTTGATTGCCTCCGGAAGACCCTTGCCAAGATCGACTTCAACACAGATACGCGCACAAGCTTGCATATTTTCCTTGGGTTTGCTCCGATCTACGTAGTTTCCAACAGCATTGCTGATGGCACGAACTGAATCGTCACCCCAACAGTGCAGCGGGAGATGCGGAAGCCGAACCCATACCGGAACAACACTAGGGACATCCAGTTCAGGATCGAAATTTGGAGTCCATTTATTCAGATACAGTCCTCTGGAATCCATAAAATATGGTCCATTTTGAAGATTAAATCCTTGTCTACTCTTGATTCGAAATTAAAAGTATAATATCCTTTCCCACAGAAACGTATGGAGATTTTTCCACTTACTTTGTCCACCTAGTTTCGTTCTATCCATATTTGCACTGTTTTCGGGGATGGCCATAAGCCAGTAAATTGCCCGATGAGGCCCCGTTCAGCTAGAGATAGCGCAGCCATTCGAGGTAGAGCAGGAGGCAACTCAAATTCTTGCAGTCCATATAATTTTTTCACAAACTTAGATAGAGAAGGTCGTGGGCGTTGGGGAGGCATTGATTTTATCAAAGCAGAGAAAGCAGATTGTGCATCAACCCCCTCCAAAGAAGCATCCAGAGGGGCCATGGCAGGGCCAGAAGCCACCAGCAATGGAGGGCGATGGTTGCAGAGCGGCGGCCTAGGTCAAGCACTCGATCTCTTGCCAGAAAGTCGGTTCTCTTTTATTTATATTTATATTTATAATTAATCCAAAAAAAAATATTATTAATATACATCTATTTATATATGAGATAATGTAATAAGAATTTTTTTTTCTCTATATTCTCAATCAAATATATATATATATATGTGTGTGTGTGTGTGTGTGTGTGTGTGCCATGTTATAACAATACAAGGTTCCTTTGTCATAACAATGACCTTCCTTCAAGGCTTTCCATCTTCAATAGCCATCATCTATCACGTATCATACACATACAGTTACAATATATATATTCATAATAATACAACTTATAAATTCCAAGTCTACTTCATAAATTTCATAAGTATGAAATTCCTTCTCATGGTGTTTGGCTCTTAGCGTAGTACCTAATATTTCTTACAAAATTACGCTCATTTTCATATTTGAGACCATTCCACCTACAACCTAAATTTTTTAATCAACCAAATAAAAGTGATTATCTATGCTTATAATCCTTTCTTTCAATATTTACTACCATCCATGAGGTGTTTTTAGAATAATATTAACAAACTAATAATTCAATCATTTTTAGTTGTTAATCATACTCAATTAAATGGAACTAGATTTCAATGTACATGTGTTACTTAGCATACCTACCATTACAAGATGAAACTAAATATTTATTCCAATAAACCGATGTGCCGATACTCATGATCACATCTACTCAACCCATCTTTGTCGCTTGATTTCAAAATCATACATTTCTATATCATGTATTCCACCATCATCAATTGGAAGGTCTAACCAATACCTCAACACATCATCTAGTCACCCCCCATATGTACCTCGAACATAGCAAGGAAATTCCTTTCTCTACTATATATTACCTTAGGAATCATCTCCTTTATAGGTGCTCCTCACTATTTTCCAAAAATTTATAGTCTACAATGGAAATATAAGCAGGGATACAAGTGGACATTTGTGTAGTACTATATCCTTCCATATCCATCAACAATATCGTCTCACACATTAGCTCTATTGGAATTCACTATCATGTGTTATACAAATTCATAACATGATTTTGTTACCCATTCACTCATTATAAGTGAATCAATCATGAGATACTAATCCATAGTTGAATCAAAAGGATTATACAAATCTTGTCATACCAAAAGATTATTCATTCATCATATCCAACCTAGGTATCATTATCATACATGCATTCAATAATAAACAAATAAATGAATATATAAAGTATGCATAAAGGAATTCTTACTCGAATTATTACAAGTCATATATATTGGCATGATTAATTTTCATATTTGGATAGTTTCCTTCAGCATTCCTGATGTTAATTGATCATTTGATGTCTCGTGGGAACCCAGATTATCCCTTAATCAACCTATTGATAAGCATCCTATCATCTTTATCCTTTTCACAAGGTTTTCTATCATAGGCTACTTCATCATCAAAATTTTCAACCATCGTTGAGATTTTTTTTTGGAATAAACTACATGTCAATATTTGAAATGTCCAATGTTTCGAGTCGACACTCCACCCATCATCAAGGAAAAAAAATAAATAAAATTTGAGGTGGGTTTAGTAATGAAAAGAGAATATAAAGGTAATAGAAAGGAGTTAACCATGAAATAAGAAAATGGGTTCCAAGGAATGGAAAAGATATTTAAATAATATAAAGAATAAAATATACCTTAGGAGAAATTTGAGGCATAAATTATTAAGAAGCCAACAATGAAAAATATTTATAAACTAATTAAAGGTTTCAAAAAAATATTAAAATATGGATTAAAATATTAAATTATTATTTTTTAAATTCATGGTAATTTGGATTCATCAAAATTGTTTCAACAAGCCATGTGCTTTGCTGAAACAATGTGGAAACAATTTCATGGTTTGGAGAATCCTCTAGAATATGGTGCGATAACAAGATCATGAATATTTTAGATGCTAGCTAATACTTACAAGAAAACATATCATAATATTTCAAATTAGAATATTTGTGTCAAACCATGGTTTTGTGATCAGTAGAGGATGAGAAGATGTTTAGTGCACTATCATATTTGAAGTCAAATTTGATGAACAAACTTGTAAACATATGGATAGATGCCTAAAATTATATGTAACAAAGTATGATATTAACTATTTTCCATATGAAAGAGCACTAGCTCTTTGACGAACATATTGTGATAGAAGGGGCGAAGATAATACAACAAACCTCTCTAATAAAATTGATATGGAACATGATATTTTGGAGGATCAAAATTACAGTTCATGTGGAAAATATTTTGATCAGAATGAAGCAAATAATGACAAAATTGAGAAGTGGAAAATTGATATACCACAATATTTTATCTATTCCAATATATCTGAAGTCCAAAGGACACTTATTTTGGTATACATGTTCCATAGGTTGTGTAAGAAAAATTGAATGGAATAGTACAAATGAGATGATTCCCTTTATTTGATTAAATTTGTTGTTCCTCTATTTTTCGTGCAGGTTCTAAATTATTTATCACAACAACATTACTAATAATATATGCCAATTTGACATTGCATTTGAGGTAATAACACGTTCTATACTTTCTATTCTTTATTGTCACATTGAATCCATATTTCCTTGTTGCAATGTTTTTTAAGATTGATGTCTTGATAATTAACTATTACTTTATCCCTTTCTTGTATGTGATAGAAAATGAAGCAATAATTATATGATGTGAGGATCTATATTTTGACATAGGTAGTGTCCTTGTATTAAAGGATAAATAAGTACTTTAACAAGGCTTTTACTAAGTAAGAATGGGTTCATTTCAATTAGATGAGTTTTTTTTTTTGTAGCTCTAATATCTTGGTCACTCTTAATGGTTTGTTTGTTTGTTGCATTTGGATCATTTTTCCAAGTTTGAAAATTTTGAGTTTATTTTGGTTAAAAATTATGATCTCTTAAATTCTTCTAGTTTTTATTTGATGTTAATTGATCCTTTTGTTAAGGCATGATTTGTTTCATCTTATTTTATTGATTTAAGGGGTTCGGTTAAAGTTAAAGACCTTTGTTGAGTAAAAATGTATTTTGTTTGTTTTCTTGTCATGTTCATTTGAGATTGATATGGTATTATGATTAATATATGACTTCACTTATTATCTAGGCATTCAATATGTTTTCCATAATTATTATCATTTTCTTTATATATTTGATTATCAAAGTATATGTTTTATTTTATTTTTATTTTTATTTCCTCTCACGTTGACGTGTCACACAAGAATATTCACCTTTTAGAATCTACTATTTTATTTTATATTTTCTTTAAAATTACTTATTGTTTGTTAAAAGAGGAAAATGAGCTATGCTTAGTTAAGTGAAGAAAAAAATGGTCTATGCACTAGGATCCTATGTGTTCATTATAGAAGTCATATTATCATGAGAAGGACATTCATCTAATGCAATTATACTTTGATACCAATACAAAAAAACATCACATGTAATTAGTTGAGAACGATAGATTGTTTAGTGTAGTACTATTCTTGAAATGAAAATCACTTTGATGATCATTGTTTTGTGACATATTATTCCAAGTAATGAACATGCATAGACTATTTTTTATATTTATGTTAGATTTTTTAACTCACCCATTGTAGATTTTTAATGAGTTTGTGTCGTTACCTTTTTTTCATCGTGTAGGAAATTAAGTTTCAATGCATATTCATCTTCCATTCATTCTCATTTTTTATTTTGTGCGATTTTAAATAATTTTTTACCAAGTCAACATTATTAGAGTTGTTAACTTTAGAATAAATTGCAACAACGACTACAATAATTATGATCCAAGAGTAGGTGAAAAACCTACATATTATGATGAAACACCATATTTTAAAGTTGTTGGTTTATTTGAACTTGAGGAATTAGAGAAGTATCTACCTTTTAGAAAAGTGATGTATAAGAAAACAAAAGAATTTTATGTAAATATTCATGATTTTGATATAGCTATTCATAGACCTTATTTTCAAGTGAAGCCTATAGAATATGAATTACATAGAATATGGCAAGGTTATCTAGATGCGTAAAAACCAAGTTTGAGCAAACAAATTTATTTGGTTCAACATCACTGCCTTTGGGGGTGCCTTTCCAATTAATTTCCCCTTGGGATGTGATAAGACATTTGTGGTAAAACATAATAAAAACATGAAAAAAGATTTTCAGTAGTGTAAAACAAGAACCTAGAGCAACATTACTCATGATTTTTCTTTTCCAAAACATGGAAACTTGTATATCATAGTTTTTAAATAAATATTTTTCTTATTATTACATATGTTTCTATACATTGGTGACGAACCACTAATATTTTACAATGTTTTCTAATTTTTTAGAAGATTAATCAATAATTTTCAATACTTTATAACCTAGTGAAAATTTTGCCAATATTTAAGAAAATTTTATAATTTAGTGAAAGATTTGCCAAAAAATTATATATGGATATTATTTTAATGAAAAAATAGCCTATACATTTTTCTATATGCATTGGGGATTCTCCCATTTATTATACATATAAATTTGGGGGGTTTCTTAAAATTTTCCTTGTTTCCAGAGGACGAAGTTGGATACTCCATTTGTCTTGATCCCTCAATCCATCTGCGGCCATCTCTGCTCAAAATATGTCGAAGTTGATAAAATCCTCTCCCTACTTCTGCTGCTACCCTCAACAGAAGACACGGATCTACGTTTCTTGGCACTAGAAACCCTCTAGAGAATATGCTCCCTCTCACAAGTGATTTCCCTCCCAGAAATCCTCCACCAACTCCTGTCAAATCAACCCTCTCCAATCACTCTGTTGATCAAGTCTCATACTTCTTGGCGAGAAAGTATGTTGATAACTTCTTCCCCTTACTTTGTCAACCCTGCTAGACATTGTTCTGCACTGACAAAACAATGCCCCAGCAACAACTTCCGAAGAACAAAACTGCACTTCCAACCACGACAACCGGCACAACGTTACCTCCTCTCGGACTGCGTCACCCTTCTGAGACTACATGAGCATCTACGTTAGCTCCGTGTGAGCTAGACTGGATTTGCGTCACCCCTCTGGGTTTGCGTGAGCCTCTGCGTCAGATCTGTGTGAGCTAGACAGGCTTTGTGTCACCCCTCCTGGGCCTGTGTTATCCCTCTGGTGTTGTGCTACCTCTTCCTAGATCTATGTTGTCATAGTTGCTTTCCTGCAGCAAAAAATTTGTCACTTCACTAATGGATTCAACTCTCCCTGATCTGTAATCACTCTAAAACCATGTAAAAATTTATGAATCCTAATTACAAAAATCTTACTGTATAAATATGGTTTACTTCTCCTACTTGTATTATTAATATAACAAGTTATTTTCAGAAATATTCATAAAATATTGAAGTAAACACACTGCAGCCTACACATACATACATATCAAGTACTGAAGAATTAAGCACATTCGACAAAGTACACATTATATTTTTCGGACAAGTTTCCCTAGAAAAAACCAATGCGGGAAAACTGGTGCAACAACTCTTGAGGGTTTTATTATTATGCATAATTCTGAATACAAACTAGGGTACCGGTAGTGGTTTACCCAACAGAGAAAATCCTGGAAAAAGTACCTCTATCTCTAGATATAAATAATATGCTTGATTCAATAAAGGATGAAGAACCCCATAGGTGCATACACAGTCACTGCGTCACCCCTTCTGAATCTGCTGAATACGAGCTGCCCCTCACTACACTGCAAGCTCACTCGAAAATTCTCAGCAAACTGCATCCCAAAATTTCGACTTAGCTCAAGTGCTACTGCTATGTGTGTGTTCTCCAACTGACCCGAATCCTTCCTTTAATACTTTTCTCATTGAACAATCAACGACCGTGATCTAATCTCTAATCAACGGCTAAGATTAGAAAAGACTTGATCCTCGTCAGTTAGAACATTCTCACCCACATGTTTAAATTAATTCACTTTAATTATTTAATTTCCCTAAGTTAGACTTAGAGTCTCCATTAAAACAATTAATTATTTTAATAACTTAAGCTGCGAATATAATTTCTCCAAATGATTTCTAGGTCTTGGAGATCTCATGTGTCCTAGCCCCTCCACAAAGTTTCTAAGCTAGAGCACATCTGATGCTACCCCAAAAATCAACAGAATTTATCAAACACATCAATCAACACCAAACCAAGGCTCCAGAGACCAAACTGTCTCAACCCCAAACCAATGATTCCACCTCACTGTCAGACATCACTAACCGTCACGGATTGGTCTCCATCCAAGCTGCTCTAGGGCTCCACAATGTTTGTTCCAACCAAGGCTCCAGGACTAGTAACCCAACCCCGTATGTTCCCGGGCTCCAGAGCATTTGTCCAACTAGGGCTCCAGGACTAGTAACTCAACCCACCTAGGGCTCCAGAGAGTTTTTCCAACCAAGGCTCCAGGACTAGTAGCTCAACCCAACAACTGTCTGTCGAGCTCCAGAGCGTTTTTCCAACCAAGGCTCCAGGAACTAATAACTCAACCCAACAACTAAAGGAACCATGAGAACCAACCAAAAAACAATAAATGGAAATAAAGCCACAATCAGCATGGTTATCCAGGAAATATCAAGGCTAGGAAAATCCACTACCAATCTAGGCCATCCTCCATGCCCATGTAGATCATAATGAAGAAACCACATGCAATACCATGCATGCCAAAACTAGTGAGGAAATCATACATGCAACTCTGTACCTACACTCAGAACCCATTGTAGATGCTGATCCTGATGTCCTCTGCAGTTTCCTGCTCTTCCTTTTCTTTCTTGATCCAAATCTCCAAATATGCCACACTCTCCAAGGGTGCTCCAAGAATACTCTGAGTGCTCAAGAGTATGAGAGAGAGAGAGAATAATGAGAGCTCCAAAACTAAACTGACCAAGCTTTGCCCACTAATCCTCAAAATCCTTTTTATTAATGAGGCCTCTAATTCCTTCATTTTCCATTATTTTTCTTCAATTTCCTCCTCACATGCAACCTGTGACTTTCACCTTCCTTTTCTCCTAAATTCCATTATTTTCATAAATAAAATGCCAATTAATGCTTCATGCCTTTGCCAATTTCCTTAGCGATAATAAACCGAATGAACACCCACTAGGATGTTTTGCACACCATTCAGCTTGGAATACGTGTCCCATCAACTTGGTCTTATATATTTTTACATGAATGTTTTTACCAGGGTTGTTACACTTATTTTTTTATCATAACTAAAAGATACTTGGGATCCGGTCAGCCACGTCATGTCTGCAATAGGTTTGGAAAAGTTCATAGAGATGGAGGAGATCTCCTGGTTGGTTTTTCGGCTATTACAAGGATCTTTGCCCTCAAATCCAGGGGTTTAGCCTTATCTCTGTGTCATTGCGTCTCAAAGGCACAATTTGATGCAATACTCAATGTAATATGTATAAATATGACCAAGAATCTCAATGCCAGGCTTGCTAGTCAGTTAATCGAGTGAGTCTTTTTTATCAAGCTTCATATTTTGTAAAATTTATGTGTGAGCTATATAACAACAAACTTTATGTAACTTGATCATGGTTAATAGTTTGATAACATTTGGTTTAGTATTCATGTACTTAATTGATGCTCTATATTCTAAGTGACCTAGATTAGTTCAAGGCTCTAGACTAGAGCTCTTTCTTGAGCAAACAATGACATATATTGTTAGATTGTCATTGGATAGTTTTGGATTGGATTTCATTGTGGCATTTCGTTTACCTACTTTACTTTTGATATTAGTATTTGGTTTCAAGAGACTAAGGTCCATAACTAGTATCTTTTACTTTCAATTCCAACCAACAATTGAATACATGAATGTTGCCTTGAGCAACGAAAGAGTGTATTCCATAGCTAAGCTAGGGGATCTGAAATAAAGGACTAGCTTGAAGGGTCCTAGATCCTTGCACATTTCATTTCAGTTTTACCAATTGTTTTAGCATTAGAAGTAGATTTCAATTGCTTTCCAATACTAGAATAGACTATCATTATTTAGTTGTTTTTAAAGAGGAAAATAGTTTTCATGTTACCTACACATATAATGTTTAAAGTTCATTAGTTTACATCCTGGATTGACTTGTGAAGGGTTTTTATTGTGACATTAAAATAGTCCAACACTTCTCACTTAGGATGAAGACTAGCTAGAGATTAAACAACATCTTAACAAACTAGAAAAGCAGTCACTACTGGTTACTCTCTGTACCTAGTTGGCAAAGAAGCATGGTGGCATCCTTGCTTCTGAAGTTGCTAAATGCTCTAAGGACAACCCCATCGATGTCCCAACCACCTCTTCTGCTTAGGCGACCTTGCTATGTTTCCTGTCTTAGGTCACATGGTCTTTTTCGTTATGAATGTTTTGTTGGCTTTTTATTTCTAGCCTTTGGTGGTTTAAAAGTTAACTCAGGGCTAGTTTGGTTTCTAGTATGGCAAGATGACCCTAAGAACTCCTCTCAAGATTCTATTAGTAATGCTTGGTTTCCTCTCAAGATTCTTCTTGTCTGGTCTAAACACTATTTAGAATGGATGTCAAAGAGTATATATTTAATGGCTCCTCTAATCTCTACCAAATTACCCAGGGCTGAAGTTATCTTGCTTTTGTTTTCATATACATTCCTACTAATAGAGTATTTTATATAATATTTAAAATTAATTTTACAATATAAAATAAACTTAAAAACTTTGAATTTCTTAATTTACATACTTTATAACACAACAATGGCCAATTAAACTATACACTTAAAAGAAACTTACTAATTAAAAATATACATTAATTCAAAATTTTAAAATTAAATTACTCTTATTTTATTAATAATTTTTATAACATGTGTCTTAAGTTTTACATCCCAAGATTTCAAAAATTAAGGCAATGTCAGAAAACGTAATTGGTCCAGCTTATGGTGTGAACGCTTTTGGCTCCACGGTAACAGGCCCAGCACATACGATTTGAATATGGAAGCATAATCTTCGCCTCCAATGAGATCTGTGGAACTTCTGTATTTATATAGAGCTTTTGTCGAACAGTGAACAGAATATTCTCCGCCACTGGGTAGTTAGTGAAGTTGAAAGCTCAACCCCCACCGCATGACCAGGCCAGCTAAATGAAAATCTCAAGTATTTTCCAATAGGAGACAACAGGTCATTTTCACATAGTTACTGAATGTCAATGACTGGGGCCGAGATGAGGCATCTGTTTGAATTTATGCTCCCTGCAAGGTGCAGTCCAGACATTACTTTGAATAACTGTCTAGTCAACAAGGAATATGAACATTACTTTGAATAACTGTCTAGTCAACAAGGAATATGAACATGTACTCTATGTGAACTTTGGAGGCATGATAAAGTCCAAGAACCCAGAACTTACGAAGTACATGTGCCAAGCAAGAAGATGGGCACGCCTGCAGCTGAAACTGATGTTGAAGAAAGTAGAATTATTAAGCAGAAAAGAGAAGAAATCGATCATGATGGCATCACGAATTCGATTTCAGATGGCCCTAAGGGGAGCTGGATGCATGCAGCGTTCCATGTGGCCACAGCAATTGCTACACCGGCTGCCTATGCTCCCTTGCCATCCGCCATAGCCTCTTTAGGCTGGCCTGGAGGTCCCCTCTCACACCTTAATAATTTCATGTCCCCAGCTCGACTATTTCCCCAACATTTTTGTGCTTCTTCTAATTTGGATGGGATTTTACTGTAGGAGTTGCGAGTTTGGTGACTGGAACGATGGTCACATGGTACTCCAGCTTTCTCCTTGCATCTTTGTGGAAATGGAATGGTATCCAGCATACCACTTACAGGAAACTTGGCCAAAGCATTTTTGGTACTTCTTTCTTTAGGCGGTTAAATCCAACATTGTTATGCAGACGTTTTAGAGTTTTTGTTGTTATTTTGGTTAAATTTTGATTTGTGTTGTTTAAATTAGATTTTTGACTAATTCAACACTTGATAAATCTCTTAGGCACTTGGATTATGAAAAATTCACAACACAAATTTGTAATTCCAACCATTCTCTACATGATTATAGAAAAATTAGACTTAAAAATTAATTAAGAAAATATTCAAAACATCTAACAAATAAACTACAACTGGTTATGCTCTTGGTTTGATTTTTTTTTGGCTTTCAATCATAAAAGCAATTTGGGATTTTACCTGAGGGTTTATACAGATAATAACCCAAGTATAATGATTGATTAGCTAAGAAACACTTACACTTCTCTGTTTAATGAATGTAAAACAAAGAGAATAATAACAATGAAACACTACTATATTTTTATCTTGGAAATTGGAATTAGCTTTTACAATTAGAAAATCACATTCTATTTCTTTCCTTTTAATTCCCTATTAAATTTAAACCTCAAGCAAACTATTCTGTTAAGTCTATATAATCACGACCCACCCCACACTAAACACCTTTTCCTATTCAATTTAAGCCACAGGCAAACTATGCTGTTAAAGTGTATATAATCACTACCAACCCCACCAGGCAAATAAATAAAAAATCCATTGAGCAGATGCCCTGTATTTTCCACGTGTGTCTTTCTTGCAACTTAATACCAAACGCCTGACCACAGTCATATGCACTGATGCATTGAATCTTGGTGATGAATAAAGGAACACAAGGTTATTGGGCAGTTACTTTCTTCCAGCAGTTGGCATCTTTAGGCAGCAACATTGCTATACAAATTGCTGCTGGTAGCAGCCTCAAGGTTAGTTTGAGCAGCCACAGTCTTACATGGTTCTTTGGATGTTTGTTTTCTCAGGGATCTGACAGATGATCTTATATAATCAGTAATTATCTTTCAATCTTTGTTTTGCAGGCCATTTATAAACATTATCACAACAGCGGTAGTCTTACATTGCAAGAATTCATCATTCTGTTCGGAGTGTTTGAATTGTTTTTGTCCCAATTTCCAGATATCCATTCTTTGAGATGGGTGAATTCGATTTGCACATTAAGCACAGTGGGATTCGCTGCTACAGCTATTGGTGTCTCTTTATATGATGGTACTCATCTGTATCCCTAAACAGCTGATTATTGTAAGTACTTGTAGATATGTTTCTTTGAGCTGAATGCATCTTTGATTATTGTAAGTACTTGTAGATATGTTTCTTTGAGCTGAATGCATCTTTGTTTTGGTTTAATTTGATGTTTAGTATATTGAGGTGATTTTTTCGTCTAGAAAATAGTAGAAATTCTAGCACAATTTTGATAAAATTTGACAGAAATTTTTAAAAATCTGAGTCACACTGTTAGGCTTCAAAATGTATACTAATACTCAATCCATTTTCACCGGTGTTCAATCCATTTTCACCATATTAAAAAAAATATTAAAAAAAAAAGAGATTGAATTTTTTTAATTGCCAGATTGAATTTTTTTAATTGCCAGATTCCAATAAGAAATGGTAATCTGAGCCGGCTCATTAGACAACACCTTAATTTTACCTTTGGCTATATACTTTCTTTGGGGAAAGCTTCTATCAGAACCGGCATGTCACTAACAAATATTTGGGGTGACCGGGCATTTGATGCCATGTATCCAGAGTCATTGCACAAAAAATGACCTTATAGGAGTGCAATTGATTGACAAATAGTAACAGAAATAAGCTAAGCATTCAAGTGGTAGAATGTAATCACTCGATTGGTTGATAATAAAGACCGGTAGCATGGAATCATTGTTTCTTTCAGTTCGAGAGTTTTTATGCTAATAAGCCTCTGCCCAAAATTTTCTCACTGGGTTACTTCTCTCTGCTTTCAGTGTACACCTGTGGATGTGGACTATTCTTGCATAGTTTTCCAATCTGCATTATAATCTCTATGTTCCAAGCAGAGCCAGCTAACATGGCCTCAAACTCTTGTCTAAAAATAAAAGTTTTAATCCTAGTGGGAGTGTCAACGAGCAGGCAAGACACACCCATACCTCGCTGGCCTTGCCTCTTGCTTTAAGGCTAAGGAAGCTGATTCCTAATCTAAGGGTTTTCTTAATGGTCAGGCCGTAGTAGAAAGGTTAAATTCTTCTAGCTAGGCTTGACTAAGACAACTTGGTATTCTATTCAAGGCAGTGAAAATGTTTATGTGAAATAAAGTATCAAATTGCCAATGTAATTAAGTTCCAAAGTCAATCAAATTCGACCTATGACCAATCATCCAATATAATAATTCAAAATTGAATGTAGAACTTGCTCAAGGAGGTATTCAAATTCTCATGGAACAAAATGTCATATCATGGATCAAGAACCATTGCTTGCAAAGAATCATATCATTTGAACAAAACCACAAGATCGAATGAAATTTGCACTTTAATTCAATGTAATCTACAATTAACCTTAACGTGTCAAAGATTTAAGACGTAAACAGTGAATAGTTCAGCAGTTTAGTGAGACATTAGGTGCACTTATCTTACGACATATTCTTCAGCATTTGACCTTTAACATGTCAAAGATTTAAGACGTAAACAGTGAACAGTTCAGCAGTTTAGTGACACATTAGGTGCACTCATCTTAGAAATCAGAGAGTGAAATTATCATTATCATTCAGCCAAGTATCTCAGAAATGAATAGTTAACAAATTGTCCCAAGTAGTAACCACGAGAGTCACAACTTATATACTACGTTAATTGCACCAGCAGTGAAACAAATGCAACTCTATGTGACTGTCATGAGTCTGTAACAACAGAAATAATTTTTTAATTGTTCATACCGTCATTCAACATGTACCGGAATTGCATCGATCCAATAGTGAAGAGAAAGTACAAATGCAACGTTCAAAGTATAAGAGCAGATTCCAATTGTCTTACAGCAGTGACATTCTGGGGAATATATCAGAGTGTTAGTGTAATGTAGCAAATCTCAAATTCACTCAGAAAACACCCATTACAATATTCAGAAAATGCAAATGCTTTGTCACTTAGAAATCAAAGGACATAAACCATATCATAAGCTGATTATGTAAGACAAAAATTGGAAACAAACTCAACTATATATTAATGAATGTCTCACAATAATGACATATAATAATGTACATATAAATACATCAAGAAACTGTTGAATCAGTTCCCGAGGTTTCTTGAATTTTAATAACCAATTACCCTATTACAAACTTACCCGAGGATGAGTTGTTTAACAGTCGCCCCTTAATCCAAAGGGATATACCAAAGCCCAAGAATGAGAGCTCAAAATGCAGAAATGCATCTCAGCCAAAAACTGAATGTCTCTCAGAAATGATTTTTAAGGATGACCACAAACTGAAGATGAGAGAACTCAATGTTTCAATCAACGCCAATTCTGGAACCTACATAACAGTTCTCAGAGCAACAAAAAATGTGGTTTTAAGATGACCACAAACTCTGGAATTGTCACAACAGTACCTCGAACAATTTTGAATCTAGAAGCATAGTATTAAAAACCGGCCGGTTTGAACCGGTAACCGGTCAAACCGGCCGGCCGGTCAGGAGCCTAGCCGGTCCAAACCGGTCAAAAAAACCCGGTCAGGCACCCCATTTCTCCTTTTTTTCCGGTCAAACCGGTCTAACTGGCCAGTTTATTGATAAACTGGACCGGCCGGTTTATCAATAAATAAACCGGCCGGTTAGCTGCCACAGCGACAAAAAGGACCTACAGAGGTTGATTTGGCCAGTAATGTGTGGTTTTGGAGAGAAAAGGGGAGTTTTTTCCCTCCAAAAACACCCTCCCCAATCCTTTAAAGGTAGGGGTACCCTCTCATTTGTCTCACACATCTCATTTTGAGCTTTTGTGAGTTTGATTGAGAGCTTGGAGAGTTGAGTTTTTGCTGGAGTAGTGGAACAACATAAAGTTTGAGCTAAGTAGTAGCCATCATGCCTCCAAAAGGCAAGGATACTGCATGGGCTCATTGTGATATGATTGATGGAAAAATGATTTGCAAATATTGCCAAAAATCTATTGCAGGAGGGGGTATTTACAGGTTCAAGCAACACTAGGTTGGGATAGGAGGCCATGTAAAGCCATGTGGAGCACCAAATGAAGTAATAGGGCATATTAGGGCAGAATACCTTCAGAAGTTTGAGACTCAAGTCACTGAACCAATAGAGAAGTTTGTGACTGGAGCAGTTGCAAAGTTTGGCAGTCGAGAGTCGGGAGACTCAAGTTCAACCAACCGAGTTTGAACTTTGATCATGATTAGAAGTTTCAACTTTCAAGTGATAATGTTGATCATTAATTAGAATTTAGTAATATCATATATGTAGATTTGTAGTAGACTGTCAATGTACTATGTAGGCCAATGACCTCAATGCTCATAGCTTGTAGCATTGTTTTTGGACTTTATGGGTCATTTGGAGCCTCATTGTTTATGTATTTTTTCGATGATATGTATTGCACTCGGTGCCATAATGCCATTTTGATATATTCACCTTTACATGGTATATAAATGAGCAAACTTTGCATATTTTGTCTCTATTGGCTTGGAATCATGGTTGCAAATCTTAAAAATAGTTTTTTTTTATTAAAAAATAATTATTTAATGTATTTTTTTTAAAACCGGTTCATTGAGATCTGACCGCTACCGGTTAGACCGGTTTCGGTTCGAAACCCGGTTCATTAGGTCCACCGGTCCGGTCACCGGTTCCGGTTTTAATAACTAAGTCTGAAAGTGCTCGCTCACAAACAACTCCATCAACTGAAGTCTCACAACTCTGGCTCAGGATGTGGATCTCTAACTCAGGCTCAATTGACATCTCGAACTCGAACCTGAAATCTCACGACTCTGGCTCTAACTGGTACAGGTTGTGGCTCAGGATGTCGATCTTTGACTCAGGCTCGCTTGACATCTCGAACTCGAACATGTAGCAGACCACCAACAATCCCTCCTTGTCGGATACAAGTTGAGAAATATTTGTCATCACTGCAAGACTCGTCAACACTCTTGAACAAATTCTTCGATATGACCTATAGATCTTCTTGGCTGCTTCCGTCCATTCCCAAGAAGCAATCCGTCCTAAACTTAGCTTCTCTCTTGCAGTACTCTTATTTTTGGAACATCTATTTGACTGGTGATTTTGCTTTCCACAATGCTTGCACGGGTGAAGATCAGAACACCGATATTTCAAATGTCCAACTCTGTTACATTGTTGGCAACTATCAACGTTTTCTAGAACTACACCATTCAGAAATCCTGCACTTTGAAATTTTATAGGTTTAGCGAAATCTAGAATGTGAAAAGATATATCATTGTTATAACCCAGACCAGTTTTGTGTTTATTGTGTGTAATCTCTTCCCATGGTCTTATAACAAGTTTCACATCAGAACTTCTAACTGCGTCCAAATTTTCACATGAAAATACTTCATTTCTTTGATCATTCTCTAATTGATGATTAGGCTCAAGCAAATTGTTGTTCTAAACAAGAACATGTTCAAAATTCTTTTGTAATTCATGTAGTTCATCTCTCTGAAACTGGGACTCTAGCTCCAAAAATTCAATTTTTCTTTTAGCATTTTGCAAATACGATTGGATGCCAGAAAACATGTCTTTGTTGACTTGGAGATCGTTATGGACAATAGATAACATTAAATTGCTTAATAACTGTAGTAAATCATTTAGTCTGGAGTGCAGTTTTAAAGAAAACTTACAATCAACTTAGAAAAAAAAGTGTCGGCTACCACTAAAAATGCATCCAATATAAATAAATTTTCAATGATTTAACTGAGTGTCAGGTTCAACCTATCATGTACCCATCAACAATACAAATTCAAGTAAAAAACTTAAATAGTATATGGTACAATTTCTTCCAAAATTATGATCAAAATTTGAACTTGTGACTTGTAACTATATAAACTTGGGTAAACCCAATGTCCTTTTGCCTTCTTGATATTATATTCATAAACTCTATAATTTAAACTTAATCCATTTCAGACTCTCTTGAGAGACCATAATAAACTTAATCAAATTCAAAACATTCAATCAATAAACTGCCATCATCATAAATAATATCTTGGAGAGAGTAAAATTGCCAGAGAAATGTTGTGGGGAAAACAATAAGCCAGAAAGAAAATAGGAGAAATATAACTGAATTGGAAACTGAAGGAACCGAAGGATAAAAACACTTGGAAACTCTTATTAACCAAAAATGATTCTCCATGCTTTACAAGCCTCTCGGGCCATCTTATTTAACCTAGAAATATTTCGTTATTCCAACTACATCTTGTTATTCTAACTACATTTCGTTATTCCAACTACATAGGTAATAAGTAAATTTACATTTTTTGTTGTCACATTTTTAACAAACTCCACCTTGACAACAATTTTCCTAATGCCCATTCATCCTCTTTTCTGCAAGCCGAGGGAAGCGAGACACCATCTCAGCGTCTCTACTGTAACTAGCTTCGTGAATATATTTGCATGATTTTCCTGTGTGCGGACCTTCTTGAGAACTACTTTGCCGCCTTCGATTACATGTCTCACAAAATGATACCTTACATCGATATGCTTGGTCTTGTTGTGATAGGTTGGATTTGTAGCCAAATGACTAGTGCTCTGACTGTCACAAAACACATTCATTTTCTCCTGTGTCCTTCCAATCTCATCAAGCAGGCCTTTTAACCAGATTGCCTCTTTACAAGCATCTGAAGCAGCTATATACTCTGCTTCAGTAGTGGACAAAGCAACTGTCTCTTGAAGCTTTGACATCCAGCTGATTACTCTACCTGCAAGAGTAAAAACGTAACCTGTAGTAGACCTCCTTTTGTCCAAATCACCTGCATAATTAGCATCCACATATCCGCAGACTGCACCTTCACAACCATCAAAGCTGATGTAATGGTCACTTGTGCCTCTCAAATACCGAAGCACCCATTTCACTGCTCGCTAATGTTCTTCCCCTGGATTTGCCATGAACCTGCTGACAACTCCAACTGCATGTGAAATGTCAGGTCTTGTAGATACCATCACATACATTAAGTTGCCTACCGCATTTGCATATGGTACACGAGACATATACTTCTTTTCTTCATTAGTTCTAGGACTTAAATCTGAAGAAAGCTTAAAATGGGAAGCTAATGGAACATTAACAGGTTTCACATTGTTCATACCGAACTTTTCAAGTACTTTCTCCACATACTTCTGTTGTGATAACTAAAGCTTACCATTCTTCCTGTCTCTGTGTATCTCCATGCCCAAGATATGTTTTGCTGCTCCAAGATCCTTCATTTCAAACGTCCTAGAGAGCTGAGCCTTTAACTTGTTGATTTCTTCCACGCTTTTGCTTGCAATAAGCATATCATCAACATACAACACAAGGATAATGAATATGCCATTGAAACTTTTAAGTATACACAATGATCATACTCACTTCTGATAAAATTCTAGCTCACCATGAAGGAATCAAACTTCTTGTACCATTGCCTGGGCAACTGCCTCAGGCCATAAGTAATGTCCCATAATAATTATAAAATAAAAATAATTATAAAATAATAAATAATATATAAATAATATAATATAATTTAATAAATAAATAAATAGTCAAGAGAATAATAAATAAAACATTAAACAATAACTGGAGTTCTAAATAAAATGGTAAATAATAAACTGGATTCCTAAAACAATGAACAATAAGTAAAGAAAGAATTAATTAACAAAAGTAAATAAATTAACAAAGAGTTAAACTAAGAAACTAATAAAAAGAAAGTTTATCTAAGAGAACACTAAATTAAGTAAAGCTAACAAAAAAGTAATAGAACACTAAATTAAGTAAAACTTAAGTTGCATGTTGACACAGTGACTGTGTGCATGTGGTTCCCATTCCATGGTTTGGTCTATTTAATAGACATTGAGGAAGGTTCAAGGCATTCGCTCTTACATCCATTCTCTGGAGAGAAGGTATGGTGAGGCAAAGGATACCCTGGCAGTAGTACGTAGATTGAGGGCTCGGGGGTGGCCAATTGTGGAAAGATTACATACAGCTGAGCCTACGGTTGGGTGGAGAGTTGTCCCCAAAACTCTGTTGCGGTCAACAGGATTCAGCTAGCATTCCACCTTGGAGCCTCAAGTAAGGAAAAGTGCCATTACAGGTAAGTTGACCTACTTATGTTTATGAAAATTTCATGATGATTAGTTAAACAGTTTTTGGGTTGATTATTCATTGTTTATGTGATATAATTAATTACATGTTTAAATCGGGGTTGTTACATACAATAAATCGGGGTTTGTTATTTATTGTATGTAAAAACTCCGATTTAAACATGCAATTAATTATATCACATAAACAATGAATAATCAACCCAAAAACTGTTTAACTAATCATCATGAAATTTTCATAAACATAAGCAGGTCAACTTACCTGTAATGGCATTTTTCCTTACTTGAGGCTCCAAGGTGGAATGCTAGTTGAATCCTGCTGACCGCAACAGAGTTTTGGGGACAACTCTCCACCCAACCGTAGGCTCAGCTGTATGTAATCTTTCCACAGCTGGCAACCCCTGAGCCCTCAATCAACGTACTACTGCCAGGGTATCCTTTGCCTCACCATACCTTTCTCTCCAGAGAATGGATGAAAGAATGAATGCCTTGAACCTTCCTCAATGTCTATTAAATAGACCAAACCATGGAATGGGAACCACATGCACACAGTCACTGTGTCAATATGCAACTTAAGTTTTACTTAATTTAGTGTTCTATTAATTTTTTGTTAGCTTTACTTAATTTAGTGTTCTCTTAGATAAACTTCCTTTTTATTAGTTTCTTAGTTTAACTCTTTGTTAATTTATTTACTTTTGTTAATTAATTCTTTCTTTAACTTTCTTTCTATTAGTTTCTTAGTTTAACTCTTTATTAATTTATTTACTTTTGTTAATTAATTCTTTCTTTACTTATTGTTCATTGTTTTAGGACTCCAGTTTATTATTTACCATTTTATTTAGAACTCCAGTTATTGTTTAATGTTTTATTTATTATTTATTTATTATTCTCTTGACTATTTATTTATTTACTTATTTATTAAACTATATTATATTATTTTTATATTATTTATATTTTATAATTATTATGGGACATTACATACTCCCCCTCTTCAAGGAACTTCGTCCCGAAGTTGAGTATTTAATTATATTATATTATTTATTATTTCATGTGTGACCAACACCCTCTGCTGAACTAGTATAACCAGCAGGCATCGAAAGTTCATCACAGCGCCTGGGAATCTCAAGGAATCTATGTCCTTTTTCCCACTTTCGGAACAAGGCATAAGCCTCCCCAGTCTGTCCCTAGTCAAGGCTGGCCCCAAGGCTCGCGCCCGACTCAGACCTCATCTACCCCAAGGCAAGCATCCAGTCCCAGTACTCAATGACTCCGGGCATCTCGCAAGGTTGGCCCACTCCCTCCATAGCTACTTAAGGCGCACAGCCCCAGGCATCGAAGTCTTATACGTACTTCTAGACTCTGGCGTTCCCATCCAATAACAGGCACTTGGCCTACAATATCAGGCCCTTGGCCTCCTCAAACAGCCCTTCAAGAGCTATCCATCAAGAGATATACAAGACAAAGGAACCACTGGCATATGTAGTGTTGATTGAGTTCGTCCCCAGCCCGTATGGTGTTACATATTCTCCCTCGTAGGTATGGGCTCCCATGAGATCATCAAATAAACCGGCCCTCTTGGCCCATCTGTGGATTTCCTGCCAATCACCACATCTCAACATGCATCCAATGCATTAGTTATAATCATAACATGATAGAAATAATCCACATGCCAACTCTTGCATGTCATCATGATAACATAACATCATTGTTAATCAAAACCTTTTGAATAATAAAGAAATGCATACTCTTGCATGTCATAAAATCTATATGTAATTCCACTTGCTTCACATCATGAAATTCCATCATAAGTTATGGAATCAACATATTTGTATCAAAGACTTATCACCACATAATAAATGAATTCACATGTCAATATACCTCATATCATAATATCATAATCTCTATGCATATCATATTCATCATGAACATATAACCTGATTATCGTAACAACTAAATAAACAAGAACCACATGTGCATCATTATCCTCATACCATCAAATCATGATACATCTTCAATATGAGAATCATCTCAATACTCATCACATCTAGAACAATAACATATTATAAGCATTCTTATCACGATTCATAAGAAAAATCAAATTCATTTGTTTATTTAAACAATAAATAGCAACTATGAAATGAGATTATTTAACATCCCTCTATGATCTAGGCTATCTTACCAATACTTAGAGATGGAAATATATGTCAATAATCATTTTCTCGTCTTCAATAAGAAAGTTCCCAATTTACAAGATAGGCTCAAGCACACTATTGGTATGCTATAAATTTGATATAGTATCTTTGCTTGCAAGTTTCACAAGCCTTAATTTTTTTTGTTTGTTAAGTTGGTACATAATAGAATGTTCGTTTGGTTGAGTTTGGTGTAAAGGTGTTATTTCTTTCTATTATTATTTCATTTTCAATACTTTGACTAATCCAAATGCATAACTCATCAATTGCATACTAACTTCTTACTCTTCACATTAATTATTTTTCCATTAGTCTTTAAGCCTCGGGTTATCACAAAATGTATCTCCCTAATTAATATCTTTAAAATTTACGTATAAACATCTTCTTAGTTTATCATTTGCCAACTTGCACCTATATGAGTGTTTTGGTTCACAAATTCCCATCTTGCCACAAAATTAAAATATAAAATATAAAAAAATAACCTCCAAACACATATCCTCTTTATAAACAACTAACATATTTAATATAAGCATTAACAATTATTTGTTGTTCAATAATTATTAACTACAAATATATATATATATATATATATATATATATATATATATATATATATATATATAATTTACATGACTACTATAATACCATTATAGTAATAAAATACATCTATATCCATAGTATATTTTAACCATTTATCGCCAAAAACTTTACACAATATTAATTATTTCCAATCAAATTTTATTTTCCACTTAACTTTATTTAATATATCCTTCTATTTTTGGAGAAATCTTTTAATTTAATATATAAAATATTAGTTTAATCTCATAAACTAAAACCCAAGTTAAACTTTAACCTTAGTTAATTAATACAAATTAATAATAAAAACAATATAAAAATAAAATAAACTTAACCTATATATACTATTTTATCTAAACTTATTGATTTGCTTTCTAAAAGAGGGTGTGTCAGAGATATTGAATTGATTGTCAAGGAGATGAAAGCAGCTGGTTTTAACCTTGATGTGAGCATCTTTGAACTCAATGTTAAGTCTATATATGGACACGGGCAATTCAACAAAAGTGTTTGAACTATATCAAGGCATGCAAGCAGCTAGATTGGCTCCCGATAATAATACTTGCAACATTTTATTCGCTATGTACAGTGGGCATCTTAGGACTGAAAAATTTTTTACCATTTTGAGAGAAATGAAAAGGTTTCGTTATGAGCCCACAATAAATTCATACAAAGAATTACTTTTTACATGTGGTCACTAGAAAATTTGGCGCAATTTCTGACGGCCAAATCGTCGCTATTCCGACACATAGTCGTCGCAAGAGCGACAGTTCGAGGGTGGGAAAAACGTGGTTTGCCATGCAGTCGCATTTCTGACGCATTTACAAAGTGTCGCACTACCGACACTTTTTCCGTCGCTTCCAAACAAGCGTCGCTCTTCCAACATTTCCCAAACCGTCGCGCTTCCGACGTTTGTAAACGGTCGCACTTCTGACGAAATGTGGTCCGACGTTTTTAACGTCGCTCTTCTGACGTTTGTAAACTGTCGCAATTCCGACGAAATGTGGTCCGACGTTTTGGACGTGTTAGGGTCCCGTGATTTGGCTGATTGGCAAGCCAAATGACAGTGTAACATCAAACCAGTCTTTGGAGCCCAAGGACCTAGCCTTCCTGGACTCAGAGAGGAATCTCTCTATATGTGTAAGGGATATCTATGTGTTTGCTTATTATGTTCTGATTTTAGGCTAGTTATGAAGTAAGTTTTTTGGTTTTAGTTTTTTAGGTTGTGAGGGATGAAACTGATCAAAGATATTAAATAGGTAACAAGATGTTAGATTAATTGGGCTATGGGGTCGAAAGGTCAAGAAAGCTATTAGATGACGATACAAGGCTGTTGAAGGGCCGATTTGATTCAAGGTAGAAAGGATCTTTGGGCAAAATGGAGTAAATGGACATCAAGTTTGTGAACAACAGAGGGATTCAAGCATAACTAGTTTAACAGCAGACATAAACATGGTAGGGCAAACCATTAATCATGCAAAATGTAACTATAAACTAATCAATACATTGAAATAAACATTCAAGCCATGCATAAAGACTTTTAACTCTCTAACTTCGGGAAATGACTATCAGACTTTGGGGAAAACACATAAGACAGACTAGCAACTCAAAACACTATGCCGGAACGCCTAAACACAGTACTTCAAATTATTGGGCACTTTGAACAACAAGATTTGCATAGTTTTAGGCAAAGGGCTAGATCGAAACTAGGCCTCCTTGGTTCAAACAAAATGATAATCTAATCAGTCAAAGAGATAGTTTCATGGATGGAAATATGGACAGCCATAGGTAAGCAGGGCGTACCGTAAATCATACTTAGCAATACATAGAACTATGAATGAAACAAGCAACAATATCCTCAAGCTACTAAAGAGCAATTAAGAATTCTTTAATATGACTAAGGAGGGAGAAAACATGAAAGCTATGAAGAAACAAGAAATTTGAGGTGCCTCCAAGGGCATATCTCAAATTTGTTCTCTACTGATCTATAGCAAGCAAGAAACATGTATTTATGAATGAAAACTAGAAGACAAAACATAGAAAGAAACACTATACCATTCTACCAAGTCCTGGAATCCATCAACAATCCTTCATCATTCATCCAAGAACATCCAAGAGGCAATCCAAAAGCATAACACAAGTATTTTCTTCGAAAGCTCATATGACCATATATTGCTTTTCTTCTCAATTTCAGCCTTGTTTTACAATGAAAGCCTTTGGAATATATAGGCTCAAGTGAGGAAAACCTCATGGTTCAACTTGCATCCTCATTGGCCTAATCAAAATATCTAAACTTGTCCTTGAGGCTTTGCAAAGCCCAAGGCCCAAAAATATCTCATAAAATATTTAAAAAATGCTAAAAATGGGAAATATATTGACTTTGCATCATTTTTCATGTGCAAAAATAGCTAAACGCACATTTGGAAAAAGCAGATTTTAGAGGTTCAAAAATTACAAAAATATTCAAAATTTATATCAGCAAAAGGTCCCCTGACTTGCCGGAAACATTTGACAGTCATCCCGATGTCAAAATGAGGCTCATGATAGCTCGTTGGAAAGCTTTGAGTGTCTACTTTCCGGAAAAACTGAAATTTTCTCAATCCGATGCCTAGAAGTCCTCCAAAACTGAACCTGTGTGTAAAAAGACAGAAAATTACAGTTTGTTGATAGACCGAGCAGAGTGTGCAAAAAGCGAGCATTTTTCGCCATTTTGAGGGAGCAAATGATCTCCAAATGTTCTGAAAATCGCTGAGGGTGTGCTCATGAAATTATGGCATCCAATGATACCATTCTCCTCCCTTGATGAATCCCCAAAATGAAATGGCGAATTTCATGAGTTTTGACCAAAAACTCAAAAATGCCAAAAAACCAAAAATTTTCAAAAAGTGCCCAAAATTGGTGTGCATGACCCTCAAGGGTCCTCGGCAACATGCTCCGAAAATGAAGCCAAAATGTCAAGTTTTGATGTGTCCTTCTTCTCTTTCCGTGGCGGGCGCTTCCCTTTTGCCTCCTTTAGTTTCTCTTGAGCGGCCTTTAACTTGCGCCGGGCAAACTGATTTAGCTTTTGATAATGCTTTGTTAACCTCCTTTGTAGCTCTAAGTCCCTGTTTTCCTTGTCAAGCTTCCTTTCCAAATGTTCATTGGCTCTTTATAGCCATGCCTCCTTATTGCTTTCAATCTCTTGCTCAAGTAGTGCAGTGAGGGGAGTGGATTGAAAAAGGGCTTGTTCCTCTTCCTTTTGCTTTTCAAGGGCTCTTTTAAGCCCTATGGTTCTAGGCTTTTTTCGCCTAGGCTGGTCCTCTTCTTCACCTTCATCAAAATCTCCTATGAGCTCCTCTATCTTTGCTTGGGCTTTGGCGGCCTCTTTCTTGTACTTGATTGGTTGTGTCTCATAAACAGCCATATGGACACTCATCTGCCTATTTTGGATCTCCAAGAAATGATTGAAGTTCTTTGCCCGATGAAGGTCATTCTCCAATGCATCAATTTGGCCCTCTCTATGGATTAGAAGGTTGTCTATAATCCGGGCCTCGTTATCACTGTCGTCACTTTGGATTGGGATGACACCCAATGCACCTCCATGCTCATGACCTTCTTCTACCTTGCCTTTTCCTTGCCTTGGAAGGCTATCCTTGCGCTCTTCCTTCTAGGCAAGTCAGTGATAGGCTTCTTTGGCGACTTTCTTTTGCTCCGGAGAGTTCTTGTCACTTTTGAAGTGACAACCTTGGGCGCTTTCTTTCTTGCTGTCTTGGGCTTAGCCTTTTCAGGAGAGGAAGGCATGATTCTTTTGCCTTTGTCATCTTGCTTGTTATCCCCTTGAACTTGCTTTTCCTCCTGAGGCTGTTGTGTATCTTGAGGAAGTTGTGATGCATCATGAGGGGACTGCTGTGTATATTCTTTAGGTTGCTCCTGCTCCTTAACATCATGAAGCTTCTCTGTCTCAAATTCCTGCTGCCCTTGATCATCAACACCATGCTGCTCAAAATGCTGCCCTTGATCACCAACATCGTGATGTTGCTGTGCTTCAATTTCCTGTTCATTTTGTGGTTCAAGCTGCTACTCAAACTGCTGTTCTTCCTCACTGAATTGCTGTTGTTCAACACTCTCATCTTCTTGAACTTGCTATTGCTCTCCTTCATCACTGTCATGTTGCTTCCCTCCATCACTTTCCTCCTGCTAATCCTCATATTTTTCTTCATGTTCATCTCCTTCCCCCTCTTGCTGGCCACTTCCCTCTCCTTCTTCATGCTCTCTTGACTGTTCTGTGGTGAATCTGAGCCTTCTAGGAGTAGGTCTGCTAGAGGAAGGTGAGGGGCGATGAGTAGGTGATGTGGGGGATGTATGGACTGGAGGGACAGTGGAGAAATCAGGGTGACTAATGAAAACATCCCAAGAAACCTCTTTCTTCTCCAGCTGGTGAAGGATGATGATTTTAATAAGAGAATGATGGAATAGAGAAGCTACTTGCTGGGATGGAGGCTTCTTCTGGACTAAGGAGGCCATTTTCTCAATGATTTTGCACAAGAAGAAAGGAAGATTGAGCTGCTTGGTTCTTGTGAAGTGCATCAACAGTCGGATGTGGTATGCATAAACTCGGGAGAATCTCCCTTCACAAGTGAAATACTTCATTATAATCTTCATAAGAGGAGCATAGCTGGCTAGAAGATGAGAGAAAGGGAAAATAGCAGTGCATGCTTCTCTATGCTTAGGCTTGAGGAAGGGTTTGTAGTCATCCAAGTCTAAATAGGCTTGCTTGAACCATTTCTCGCCAATGTATGGGATTTTAGTGGCCTTGGATACAAACCTCAGGGAGAACTTGAAATCAAGGCCTACCACTTGAAAATGTTTGTCTTTGAACCTCAAGGCACACAAATGTGTTAAAGGTGAGAAACTTTTGACTTCTTGTACCCTCTGGCAGAAATCCAAACACCCCACCTCATGAAAATTGAATAGGATAGATGGGTGTGCATTGACTTCCTCAATAGAAATTGGCTCATATCTCTTGTGCAACCCACTTCTGCTATCTTGCCTGGGTGGCATCTTGGGCTAGATGCGCTCTTGAAAAACCAAACTCTCTCATAGTCTTTGAATGCCTTCTTCAAACCAAACTCTATCTCAGCCTGTTAACTCACTGTCTGATAAGGCAACAATGATTTTGAATGCTGTGTCAAATGTCCCTTTTTTTTATATAAGATCCCTGCTTCTTCAAAATGCTGCCTTTCCCATCCTTTGTATATCAATAAGCCAATATTCACAATGAAAACACAGTAAACGAGGATAAAGACAGTCAAATGGATTTTCTTGTGTTTGTGGTAAGAGTACCCTGCCTGTTGGTGTTTTTGAGAAAATAAGACAGCCTTTTATTTGTAGAGGAAGGAAAAACAAAAGATTTTGATTCAAAAACACTGCTCTCTGTTTAGGCCACTCAATCCAATAAATTCAACAATATGAACACAGTCAACAAAATGTATCTATACAGTCCAAAATTACTGTGTTTAAAAAACAAGGTGACAGAGCCTTGTAGCATTTGATCAACCATCAACTTCTCTTCAACAAAACACTGCTTTCTTCTTGGCATGCAACTCAACCAATCAATTTAACACTATAAATACAGTCAACCAGAGGGTATACTCTCAGTCAGAATTCACTGTTCATAGGACAAGGTGGCAGAGTATGAAAAGTTTCTGAGGTGGTAACAAAGGTCTTGCAGCAGTCAATACCAACAAACCTCCTTTCAAACAAAATATTTGCCCTCTTTTTACTCTACTGTCTTCATACAAAGTTTTGACCAAAACACCTCCAACTGATTACACTGCTTTTGTCACTAAGGTCTGCTCATGGTCAAAGGGCAACCATGACCTTATTCTTCATCACACCGAGACAGATTTCGAATATTGGCTAAGTAATACATTTATGATCACAATGGTTGAAAGTAGGAGTAATGTTTCACTCTTCAAATGCTAAGCTTTCCACTTTTAAAACAAGACTTTCATCTCTCATCATTATTTGAGGGTAGTTAAATGAGCTCTTCTATATCAATATGACTCACAACTTTTGATGTTTTATCAACCACAACAAATCTCGTTTTCATACAAAATTCAAAACTGTGATTTTTTACTGTGATGCTTAACCCCCTTCCACCACTTAACAGTTTTGAACAAATCAAGGGAGGTAGCAGAAATACCTTGAGATATAGATGATGATGCTTCTTAAGGCGCTTTGATTTGCTTCAGGAGTCGTTTGGAGGCATCTCGAGCAAGGGATTTATGCGTGGCACTTTTGTGAAGAAGAACGCCGCGCAACACACTGTCGGGTGGCTTTGTCGGGCCCTTATGACCAGAAGCCACAGGTGCACCGCGCAACCTTGTAGCCCCTTGTAAATTTTGCGCACAGGAGCGCCGCGCGGTTTAAACACTTTTAAAACTCTGAAAACCGGTTCGGAACCTCTCTCTCTGGCCTTGTGAACTTCAAAGGAATGTTTTTCTCGAGCTTTGGTATTTGCATAATGAATTTGCAACGGCTCTTTGTCTTTTTGAAATGCAAACAAAATGAAACCCCTTGTTTTAGTCTTGTGAGGGTGTTTAAAGGTTTTGTCTTTTGAAACTCAAAGAAATCTTGACTATGTTTGAGAGAGGCCCACCTTTTTGAATGATATTGGCAACAGGGTTTTCATGCCCTTAAACAACCTTAACATGTATCAACCTATTCATAAAAACATATTTTTAAAAGGTCAAAATCTGCTCACTGTGCATATATGTTTGAAAGGTGATTTCTGCCAATTTTGTCCCTTTGGTGACAATTTTAACATAGAATCTCCCACTTTGAATAATACCCCAATGAACTATGGACCATCCTTTGCCACTTGTTAACACTTTTGGTGACATTTATCATGGAAAAGCCACTCCAGATCTGCTAAAAAGCATTGAAAACTGCTTTGTCATTTTGAAAGGAGATGGCTTGTCTTTTTCAACTTGGTTGACAACTTCTGCCTCCAGGTGTTTCATCAGCTTTTCTTCCAACTGTAGGTGCCAAAATTAGTTGCATTCATTTAGAATTTTTATCAAGAAGGGCGCTTCTTCCAACACACTTCCTCTGCTCAAAATGTACCAATATGGTGCTTCTGGCCCTTAAATAATGAACATGCCTATATTTGTCTTAAGATATTCTCCAGAATCTGAAAGTATGTCAAAGTCCCTTTTGCATATTATGCACAACTGTGTTCAGTTGTATGGCCTCTTGAGGGAAATGAGCTCAGGTTCCTTTGTCAACTATGATAGTGATCTGAAAACCATCCTCTTATGAGTAGGGGGGTCAGTGTCCTTTGAAACATAATCACTATTATGTCCTTTCACCTGTGCAATGACTCATCTTATCACCTCTCTTCAAATTTTTTTTTGTTGGAGCTACGGACTGTCTTTTGACAAAATCTTGTTAAGAGATAAGCTTGACCCATTGGATTGCAGTGGTACCCCTGCTTTCCTTTTGGTCTCTTACCTTGTTTCTCTGATCAATCAAACCTTGAAATCAATTAATGCCCTGGCCATCTGCTTATGAATGAAGGAGGCCTTTCACTTGGCAAAGCGTCTGATGCTCTTTAACCTCTGTCTTTAATCAAATGTAGAAATTTTGATGAATATGTTTGACTAGGGTTTTTCTCATGGATGATGGCAGGCAAGCAAACTTTCAAAAAACACTACTTTCACCACTGCCTTCAAACATCACCTTACCCTAGTCACTGTCTCACTGTTTGCTAAAAACAAATCTGTCTCACAGTCAGTTGCAATTCTTTAAGTCAAACATTGGCCATCACCCTCTACTTGTAGATGAAGGAGGTGCCTTAACCCTCTGATTATAAATGAAGGAGGTTTTAGCCATGAATTATCAACAGCCTCTTGACAGTGTTGCTTTTCTCTTCTGCTGTCCTTTCAGGTTGTGAATGAGGTCGCAAGAGTTTGATGAATAACTCTTTGCCCTGTAGATGCATCTCAGGCTCAATAATCACATTGAGAAGCAGCTGTCTTCTAATGTAGAGCCAAGAATTGTCTTCTGAGATGCTGATATGTTTCTGTTCTTGAAAAATCCATCAATCACTGTAAAACACCTAAAATCAGCTTGAGATTATGGTCTATGTATTACTGAGACTTAAGGGTGTATAAGTGGCGCGACTTAGGGTTGTGACTAACTTCATTGGCAGAGTGGAAGGTTGGTTGTGACTGGTCTATAGCAGATGGAGGTTTTTTGGCTCTTTGATGGTTGGCAAGGGTGAAATGCCTTAAAGCGCCACTTCCTAACTTAGGGGAGGTTTTTTTGAACAGATTTGGATTGTCTCTTTAGAGCTGATGGGTAGACTAGTATGGCTGAGGCTAGGTAGGATATGATAATGGGGTTTCATCTCGTCATGGGCGGAAAATAGGAGAGCAAAAACGTTTTATAGGTGTTTTCCCAGCTGGCAAATTTGACAAATTTTAGATCGGCTGTTGGAAAACTACGCTGTTACAACTAGTCATCACTAACAAGTAAAAAATATTGATGACTAACAGTGGCTCCATTTGGGGAGGGCAGCTCCTTTTCAGGAGGTGTCCATAATTTCAGATCTTTGGCTTATGAAGACCAATGCCTTACCCATTGGCCCAAAATTTCACTCTTCTTTGATGCTACTTCTGAAAAGAGACAGCATGATTAGCATCAATGATATTTCTACCTACCCCACTATCTTTCCTAACATTTTTTCTCCTTTTTGGCGCATTTGAACTAGCAGCCTTTTGAAAATGCGTATTTTTCTTTTTGTAAAATGAACCTATCTATTTCTACACTTATATCTGCCGGGAGTTCAGATTAAACTGATGAGCTCCTTCATTACTCTACCTAAACTAGATCAACTGTCAAGATTAAACTGTTTGACAGGATTTTGTTCTCTAATCTAAAACATGAAATTCAAAATGATCAAATCAGGGTTAAATAGTCTGATTTGTCATGTATTTGCGGCATGAAAGGACAAACTGCACACAAATATTATTTTGCAAAAAGGAAATCTAGAAAAGCGGGGCTAAGATGTACAATGTGTTTTCCATCCCTCGCTTCTCTCTTTGGTTCTGTTTTAGGCATGTGGAACCAGTATCTTCTCCTAATCTACTCTCTGTGATAAGTCAATCTTACACAATGTTGACCATCTTTTTCACTCACTAACTTATCAGCCAATAAATTTAAACCTACCCAGCTATGATTAGGCTAGATAGCTGAACAATACATTTGAGTATTAGTAGCGGCATTTAGACTTGCGCGCTTTCCGAAGGACTATTTTTTGGAACATGGGGCCTTTTTCTATTTTTCAACCGCCCTCTTTTCTATTTTCTAATGTTTTTGACTTTTCTGTTTATATATTTTTTAAATAGTGGTATATACAATGAATGAAATGTTTTACAACTCAGAACTGGAGTTCTTGACAGAAATAATGCTTTAATGTCCTGCCATTCACAGGACCTCCAAAAGTTTCAGTCCCATCAGGTTCTTGCAGGAAGAAGGCATTGTTTCCGCTGACTGAGTTGATGATGTAAGGCCCTTTCCACAAATTCTCGAACTTGCCATGTTTACCTTTGTCTTCTCTTCTTGAATCCCATTTTAACACTTTGTCCCCAATCTGAAAATCATTTTCCTTAGTCCTCCTGTCAAAAATATGTTTTATTTTGTCTTGCGCTACCTGAGCCTTTTGGTAAACTTCTTCTCTGGTTTGTTGTAAATGGATAGTCTGATTTACCCTCCTTTGCATGTCATTTTCTTCTATTTGGACTTCCTGCAATAGTTTCATCACTGGAACCCCTAAAGATGTTGGGAAAATGGCATCTATGCCATAAACCAGTTGGTAAGGAGACATGCCTATGGATTTTTTGGTAGTTAATCTATCAGCCTATAGGGCGTGTACTAGTTTCCCATGCCATGCCTTTTGATTTTGTTCAAGAAGTTTTTTGATGATGTTGACTAGGCTTTTGTTAGAGGACTCGGCTAAACCATTACCTTGAGGGTAATAAGCTGTGGAATGTCCTAATGAAATGTGATATTTGTAGCAAAAGTCAACCATTATTTTGGAGGAGAAGGCGGCGACGTTATCTGTAATGATATTTCTAGGACAACCAAATCTAGATAGGATATTGGTTTCTAGGAACTTGATGATGACTGAATCGATGGCGTTCCTGGAGGGTATGGCCTCTATCCATTTGGTAAAGTAATCGGTGGCTGTAAGGATCCATTTATGTTGAGAGGATGAGGAAGGGTGAATTTCTCCAATAAAATCTAGACCCCATTGCTGGAAGGGTCCTTCGACTATGATGGGGTGTAAGGGTAAGGGTAAAAGCTTTTTCTTGCCATCAAAAAATTGACACTTATGGCATGTCATAACTAGCTTGTGAGTGTTAGGAAATAAGGTAGGCCAATAATAACTGGCTCTAAGGATTTTTTTTGCTGTGGTTTTCCAGTAGAGATGGCCCCCACATTCCCCTTCATGCATTTCGTGCATAATCTTCTCTGCATCAGACTCAAGAAAACATTTAAGCAGCATACCAGTGGGATTTTTCCAATACATAATATTATCTATAATGCAAAACTTTAAAGACTTTTGTTTGAGAAATCTTGCTTTTGTCTTTGATAAAGCTGGAGGAGCATTTAGCTAAAATAATACATAGAGAATATCTTCATACCAAGGAGAATCCAGAAACATCTGTTCAACATGTGGGGATGTGCATTCTTCCTGTTCTTCTAAGGTATCAACAAAATTTATATCTGAGGCTTGGAGGTTGGTCTCAGCCATAAGTCTTGCAAGTCCTTGTCCTTTGACCAGTTTGGTAGGTCGGATTTCTAAATCATATTCTAGGATGACAGCGATCCATTTTCCCCTTTTACCATCGGGATCTTGGTTTAGTATGTCTTTGACGACGGTGTTAGGAACAAAGGCGATGGTATGAGAATGCAAGATGTAATCTCGGAAATCTTTCAATGCCTTCACTAATGCAAATGCCTGTTTTTCCATGATGTTATATTTCAAGGGGGCATCTCTCAGGGATTTGCTGAAAAAGGCAATGGGTTGCTCCTGCCCTGCTGCATTCTTTTGTAACAGCACGTCAGCTATCGTGTGTTCTAAGGAAAATGAAAAAATGTAAAATTCTTTGGTGAAATCAGGACTTATCAATACTGGTGTTTCGGTCAGGGCTCTCTTAACTAGTTCAAAAGATTTTTTTGCTTCTATGGTCCATTTAACCCCGACCTCTTTTTTCAACATATTTGTGATATCTCTCAGGAGTTCGGCAAGGTTTGGGATGAATCTTCTTAAGAAATTAATTTTTCCGATAAAGGATTGCAACTCCTTTATGTTTATGGGATGACTTATCTGCAATATGCCTTCGATCCTCTGGGGGTCTATTTTTATTCCCTCTTTCGAAATGATGTGACCTAGGAGTTTTCCTTCTTCTAGACCAAAAAGTGTTTTCTTGGGGTTTAGGGACAAGCCATATTTTCTACATTTGTTAAAAACATTTCTTAAGTGCACTAGATGTTCTTCATCTGATTTGGAATATACCGTAATATCATCCAGATATATGACTATGAAAACACCTATGTCTTCTGAGAAGGCTATATCCATAGCTCTTTGGAATGTGGCACCGACATTCATCAATCCAAAAGGCATTTTAACATACATAAAAGTTCCCCAAGGTGTGGTGAAATCTGTTTTGTGTTGATCAGTGGGGTACACCAGCACTTGGTTATAACCAGAAAAACCATCCAGTAATGAGATTCTTTTAGCACCTACTACTTTTTGGAGTATGTGGTCCATTTTGGGCAAAGGATAGTTGTCCTTTAAACAAGCTCTATTTAGGTTTTGGAAATCAATACAGAGTCTGATTTCACCAGTTTTCTTCCTAACCGATACCAGATTTGAGACCCACTCAGAGTACCTGAGAGACTCTATTATCCTAGCATCATACATCTTTTTAATTTCCTTTTCAACCAAAGGTAGTAATACCGGGTTTATTCTTCCCAGTTTTTGTTTAAAAGGCTTCTGGTTTTCTTTGAGGGGAATCTTGTGCTGAATGATGCTTGTGTTGTAAGATTTTAAATCTTGGTATCCCCATGCGAACACATCTTTAAATTCTTTAAACAGATTGATGTACTTCTGTTTTATGTGAGGCGGAAGGGTTTTGGATAGTTTGATGTTCCTGGGCTCTTCCGGGCTTCCTATGTTGTATTCCTCTATGTCGACCTCAGTAGATTCTATTTTTGGTTTTTTGGCCACATCGTTAAAATCAAACAATTCCTCTAAAGGTGCGAGCCCTCTGGGTATGGTGTTATTTTCACAGTGTAGGACTTCGAGTTCCCTTTGGTCAATGTATTTTCCTATCTCATTTCCATATGAATGGTCTACCAGGTTTATATTGGTCCACAAAGGTGGATTTAGCTCTTGATCTTGAATTTGGCCAGATTTCTTTTCTTTGTTTTCTAAGTCTGTTCTGGTTACTTCAAATTCATTCCTAGTTTGTAGGAAATCATCAATTTGATCATCATCTTTGAATATTTTCCAATGGTCAATATTATCCAGTACTGTAGGGCGATATTTGACCTGAGTACTATATTGTTCACTTAGGCATGGTATTTGGCCATTACTTGCAGCAAAGGCGAGCTCATTTGCTAGGCTATTTTGAATCCTAGGGATATAGGCGAGTTCATATTTCTCAAAGGTTTTGAGGATGTCCAAAGCTGCATTCCTGTATTCTCTTAGTCTTGGATTCTTTGCCGAATATTCCCCTTTGATTTTCCTGATTACAAGCTCTGAATCTCCCTGGGCTGATACTTTCTTGGCACCTAAGTCCTTAAGTATGTGCAGACCAAGGAGAAGGGCCTCATATTCGGCAATGTTATTAGTAAACTGGAATTCTAATTTGAAAGAGTAACCTTTACTAGTATTTTGTATCCAAATGCCAGCTCCTGAACCAATTTTTCCACAAGAACCGTCAAAGCTTATACTCCAAAGAGCTTCCTTTTCATATGTGATACTAAGCTGCTTTTCAAGTTTCTTGGGGTTTTGGTCATTAATTTCTTCATTAAGTAATGATTCAAGATTTTCTTCGTTTTCTTTTATCTGCTCGTTTATATCACTTTCATTATATAAGATAAAAGAATCCAAATTTGAATGAATGGAATAAATAGGAGTGTTGTTTGGCTTATCCCGGTTGCTAACCATGTATTTCATATGAGCTTCTCGGTATAATCTCCTAGTCTGGTTGAAAACGGGGATGGTAGCGAATGACATATCCATTTGAAGATTACCTTGTATTTTGGCAGCCCATGCTCTTGATAGTAGCATTCCATACTTAGGAGGGATATCGGCCACTACTACGTCCATGACTAAGTTTTTCGCTGGTAGTTGTGTTAGAGCAAAATCTAGGTTCTTTATTAGACCTAAACATTTGACCTGACTTGAGTCAAAGGAATACAGGTTTTTGTAAGGTTGAGTTACTTCTAGTCCCAGATTTTCCATGACTGCTCTAGGCATGAGGTTATGGGAGGCCCCAGAATCTAACATGGCATTATGTAAAATCTTGTCCCGTATGTTCAAGCTCACATAGAAAGGAGAAACAGATCCTTCTTGGTATTGACCTTCTATTTTCGGGCCGAATAAGAGCTCGGGTTTGTCGTCAGTTAGATTTAAAGTATCTGCCTCACTTCCTATGTCAAAAACTTTGTAGATTTGAGACCTATACCTTATCTACAGTTATTAGCTCAGTAAGGGGTATGGTAATTTTTATTTTGGAAATTTCCCCTTCGAAACTAAAAGGAGTTTGTGGTTTGGACAGATTTGTTTCAGCCTTTTCGGACATGAATTTTTCTATGCTCTTAATTTGCTGACTCTGGTTCGGGACTTTGTTTGACACAGTCATCTCGGGGGTTTTTGTAGAGGGACTAGGAGTATCTGAGCCAAGACTTGTTTGAATAGCTTTGTCTTTGTTTTGGTCAATTTTCTTGGCGAAAATTTTGTTGCTATCCATAGCCCTTTGAAGGATGGTATCAAAGGTTTTAGTAATGTCAGGACTACCCTTCTTGGAATGGTCTTGGTTTTTTCTGCTTCTAAGGTTATACTGCCTGTGAGCTTCTATAATGGCATTCTGAAAGTCTATGGCAGGATCTTC
Organism: Pinus albicaulis; assembly: GCA_034641835.2. Classification (NCBI taxonomy): domain Eukaryota; kingdom Viridiplantae; phylum Streptophyta; class Pinopsida; order Pinales; family Pinaceae; genus Pinus; species Pinus albicaulis. The sequence continues at coordinate 28,471 of JAXQQM020075660.1, read as the reverse complement.
GGGATCTTCATAGTTGTTTTCGTCCCGACCTGGGGAGCATAACTCTTGCTCTTCTGCTGTGAGGTAAACCTCACTCTCGTTATCAGAACCTATGAGATTCCAGTGATTTTCATCAGTGGGTTCAGTATCCCTATCTTCTTCATCAACATAATTCTTGTTGAAGGATGGTCTAATTTTCTGGTCATTTCCTCTTGGTTTATTTTGAGTTTGGTCTTTTCTAAAAATTTGGTTTCGGTTTTGAGGGTTTGTTTGATTGTCCCTAAGGGGTACTTTTTTACCCATTTTTTCCCACATCTTTGTCATGGATTTGACCAGGCCATCTATTCTAGGATCTGAGGAAGGGGATGAAGTGGAGGCTTCATCTCCATATGCGACCTTTCTTTCCGATCTGGTTCTAGCTCTTTTTTCTGCTAAGTTGGCTTCTGCTTTTATGGCTACTTGTTGCATTTCCTCTAGGGTAGGGGGATCCTTGTCTCTTAGATGATATGTCATGTCTGGATCAAAACCCTCGGGGAATTTTGCCAAGGCTGAGCCAAGTGGTGGCTTGAAGTGAGGTGGGAGGGCATTATACACACTGTTGAACCTAGTGCAGTATCCCTGGACACTCTCCCCATTTTCCCGTTTTAGATTGTTATATTCTGACAGGATTTGAATGGGGTTCTTTCGTATTTCCCACTTGTTTGTGAATACTTGGAAGAGTTCTAGGATGTTGTGGATGCTGTTTGGGGCTAAGCCTTTAAACCATTTTTTGGGTTCTCCGCCCAGGCTTTGGGCGAACATTCTCATTCTGATGGTCTCATCTTCTACTTCCAAGTATTCAAAGGCATCACTAATCCTACTTACATGCTGTTGAGCTGTGGCAGTCTCTTCTTCAGTAAAGTGTGGGATTTTGTCTTGATAGTGATCTGGTAAGGGAGCCAAAGGTAGTGGCAACACCAAAGGTGCGTACCAGGCTGCCATGACGGGAGCTAATGGATGATGTACAAGATGAGGGCTTGTGGGATGGCCTGAGGTGGTTTGGATAGGTGTGGTGGATGTACTTGGACTAGTGATCTGGTTTTGAGCAGATCTGGGATAGAAGGAGCCAAAGTGATGGAGAAGCTGAGATTCGGGAGGTGTGGAAGGTGAGGCTTCTCTACTAGGACTCTGTGGCGGGTCTAGGGGTTCAAGATCGTCAAAGTTTATCTTACTATGTGACTTGCTTCTAAAAAGAGTTTTTGTTGACTCTAAGTCAAAAGAGGAATCTGGTAAGATAGTGAGATGTTCAGGTACTGATCTTGTTTTACGGATGGATCTATCAGTAGCTAGATTGTCAATTTCAGAAGCTTGCCACAGAATCTTCTCTGGGTCATCTACTATGATAGGGGGATTTGGGTCAGGATGGGATCTGGTGTTGATTCTTCGTGAAGCCAGATTTTGGGTCTAGAGTTTAGAGAGGTGGGTATTGGTGAATGTTTTGGATGGATGGCCTCTCTAAAGCTCTACTAAGGTGAAGGATGGTCAAAAATAAAAAGGATGGACAAGTGGAGTCGCCAGGTGGAACTTGGTTGTTTTTGTGAAGATGTAGCTATGGTCCACCACCAGTAACTAATCGGGAAATGTTTTTAAGGTTTTTCTAAGTTTTATGTGCAGCCTATGGTTTGCTAAAGTATTCTAAACTTGTTTCAACACTTCGCTAGGGTGGTGATAACAAAAAGAGTTTACTCTAAATGATCTTATGGGCTGCTGGTCTGTTTAAGTATCTAAAGGACTAAAGAGTCTATAAGAGTTTGCTAGACTGTCATATAATCAGTGTCCCACCATCTCCCGCTAGGTTAGTGAGCGATGGGATAGGTCGATCGGATAGTAATCTAAAGTTCGGTAAAATAGTAAGGCCTACTGGAGGCTAGTGGAGTCGCCAGGTGGAACTTGGTTGTTTTGAGATATGTGTGTATGGTCCACCACCAGTACTGACAAAAACCAATCTAAGGGAGTTTTTTGGGGTTTTTGAGTTTTTATGTAATCCTAAGGTTTGGAAAAGTGTCCTATAGCTGAGTCATCATTTTTCTAGGATGGTGATACAACCGGATTCTACTCTTCTAAGTTTGACTGAGATCTGAGAGTTCCTAAGAGATACCTTGGATGTTTTGACTCAAAGTCCCACCGTGATCACCATTATGTTAGTGAGCGGTGGGATAAGTCAATCAGATAGTATGCTCAAAAGTCTCTTAAGGTCTATGGAATCTAAGTTTTTATTACTCAAAGTCCCACCGTGATCGCCATTATGTTAGTGAGCGGTGGGATAAGTCAATCAGATAGTATGCTCAAAAGTCTCTTAAGGTCTAGGGAATCTAAGTTTTTATTACTCAAAGTCCCACCGTGATCGCTATTATGTTAGGGTCCTAGGATTTGGCTGATTGGCAAGCCAAATGACAGTGTAACATCAAACCAGTCTTTGGAGCCCAAGGACCTAGCCTTCCTGGACTCAGAGAGGGCTCTCTCTATATGTGTAAGGGATATCTGTGTGTTTGCTTATTATGTTTTGATTTTACGCTAGTTATGAAGTAAGTTTTTTGGTTTTAGTTTTTTAGGTTGTGAGGTATGAAACTGATCAAAGATATAAATAGGTAACAAGATGTTAGATTAACTGGGCTATGGGGTCGAAAGGTCAAGAAAGCTATTAGATGACGATACAAGGCTGTTGAAGGGCCAATTTGATTCAAGGTAGAAAGGATCTTTGGGAAAAATGGAGTAAATGGACATCAATTTTGTGAACAACAGAGGGATTCAAGCATAACTAGTTTAATAGCAGACATAAACATTGTAGGGAAAACCATTAATCATGCAAAATGTAACTATAAGCTAATCAATACATTGAAATAAACATTCAAGCCATGCATAGAGACTTTTAACTCTCTAACTTCGGGAAATGACTATCAGACTTTGGGGAAAACACATAAGACAGACTAACAACTCAAAACACTATGCCGGAACGCCTAAACACAGTACTTCAAATTATTGGGCACTTTGAACAACAAGATTTGCATAGTTTTAGGCAAAGGGCTAGATCGAAACTAGGCCTCCTTGGTTCAGACAAAATGATAGTCTAATCAGTCAAAGAGATAGTTTCATGGATGGAAATATGGATAGCCATAGGTAAGCAAGGCGTATCGTAAATCATACTTAGAAATACATAGAACTATGAATGAAACAAGCAACAATATCCTCAAGCTACTAAAGAGCAATTAATAATTCTTTAATATGACTAAGGAGGGAGAAAACATGAAAGCTATGAAGAAACAAGAAATTTGAGGTGCCTCCAAGGGCATATCTCAAATTTGTTCTCTACTGATCTATAGCAAGCAAGAAACATGTATTCATGAATGAAAACTAGAAGACAAAACATAAAAAGAAACACTATACCATTCTACCAAGTCCTGGAATCCATCAACAATCCTTCATCATTCATCCAAGAACATCCAAGAGGCAATCCAAAAGCATAACACAAGTACTTTCTTCCAAAGCTCATATGACCATATATTGCTTCTCTTCTCAATTTCAGCCTTGTTTTACAATCAAAGTCTTTGGAATATATAGGCTCAAGTGAGGAAAACCTCATGGTTCAACTTGCATCCTCATTTGCCTAATCAAAATATCTAAACTTGTCCTTGAGGCTTTGCAAAGCCCAAGGCACAAAAATATCTCATAAAATATCTAAAAAATGCTAAAAATAGGAAATATATTGACTTTGCATCATTTTTCATGTGCAAAAATAGCTAAACGCACATTTGGAAAAAGCAGATTTTAGAGGTTCAAAAATTACAAAAATATTCAAAATTTATATCAGCAAAAGGTCCCCTGACTTTCCGGAAACATTTGGCAGCCTTCTCGATGTCAAAATGAGGCTCATGATAGCTCGTTGGAAAGCTCTAAGTGTCTACTTTCCGGAACAACTGAAATTTTCTCAATCTGATGCCTGGAAGTCCTCCAAAACTGAACCTATGTGTAAAAAGCCAGAAAATTACAGTCTGCTAATAGACCGGGTAGAGTGTGCAAAAAGCGAGCATTTTTCGCCATTTTGGGGGAGAAAATGATCTCCAAATGTTCTGAAAATCACTGAGGGTGTGCTCATGAAATTATGGCATCCAATGATACCATTCTCCTCCCTTGATGAATCCCCAAAATGAAATGGCGAATTTCATGAGTTTTGACCAAAAACTCAAAAATGCCAAAAAACCAAAAATTGTCAAAAAGTGCCCAAAATTGGTGTGCATGACCCTCAAGTGTCCTCGGCAACATGCTCCGAAACTGAAGCCAAAATGTCAAGTTTTGATGTGTCCTTCTTCTCTTTCCATGCCGGGCGCTTCCCTTTTGCCTCCTTTAGTTTCTCTTGAGCGGCCTTTAACCTGCGCCGGGCAAACTGATTTAGCTTTTGATAATGCTTTGTCAACCTCCTTTGCATCTCTAAGTCCCTGTTTGCCTTCTCAAGCTTCCTTTCCAAATGTTCATTGGCTCTTTCTAGCCATGCCTCCTTATTGCTTTCAATCTCTTGCTCAAGTAGTGCAGTGAGGGGAGTGGATTGAAAAAGGGCTTGTTCCTCTTCCTTTTGCTTTTCAAGGGCCCTTTTAAGCCCTATGGTTCTAGGCTTCTTTCGCCTAGGCTGGTCCTCTTCTTCACCTTCATCAAAATCTCCTATGAGCTCCTCTATCTTTGCTTGGGCTTTGGTGGCCTCTTTCTTGTACTTGATTGCTCGTATCTCATAAACAGCCATATGGACACTCATCTGCCTATTTTGGATCTCCAAGAAATGATTGAAGTTATTTGCCCAATGAAGGTCATTCTCCAATGCATCAATTTGGCCCTCTCTATGGATTAGAAGGTTTTCTAGAATTCGGGCCTCGTTATCACTATCGTTACTTTGGATTGGGATGACACCCAATGCACCTCCATGCTCATGACCTTCTTCTACCTTGCCTTTTCCTTTGCCTTGGAAGGCTATCCTTGCGCTCTTCCTTCTAGGCAAGTCAGTGATAGGCTTCTTTGGCGACTTTCTTTTGCTCCGGAGAGTTCTTGTCACTTTTGAAGTGACAACCTTGGGCGCTTTCTTTCTTGCTGTCTTGGGCTTATCCTTTTCAGGAGAGGAAGGCATGATTCTTTTGCCTTTGTCATCTTGCTTGTTATCCCCTTGAACTTGCTTTTCCTCCTGAGGCTGTTGTGTATCTTGAGGAAGTTGTGATGCATCATGAGGGGACTGCTGTGTATATTCTTTAGGCTGCTCCTGCTCCTTAACATCATGAAGCTGCTCTGTCTCAAATTCCTGCTGCCCTTGATCATCAACACCATGCTGCTCAAAATGCTGCCCTTGATCACCAACATCGTGATGCTGTTGTGCTTCAATTTCCTGTTCATTTTGTGGTTCAAGCTGCTACTCAAACTGTTGTCCTTCCTCACTGAATTGCTGCTGTTCAGCACTCTCATCTTCTTGCACTTGCTGCTGCTCTCCTTCATCACTGTCATGCTGCTTCCCTCCATCACTTTCTTCCTGATGTTCCTCATCTTTTTCTTCATGTTCATCTCCTTCCCCCTCTTGCTGGCCACTTCCCTCTCCTTCTTCATGCTCTATTGATTGTTCTGTGGTGAATCTGAGCCTTCTAGGAGTAGGTCTGCTAGAGGAAGGTGAGGGGCGATGAGTAGGCGATGTGGGGGATGTATGGATTGGAAGGACAATGGAGAAATCTGGGTGACTGATGAAAACATCCCAAGAAACCTCTATCTTCTCCAGCTGGTGAAGGATGATGATTTTAATAAGAGAATGATGGAATAAAGAGGCTATTTGCTGTGATGGGAGTTTTTTTCTGGACTAAGGAGGCCTTTTTCTCAATGCTTTTGCACAATAAGAAAGGAAGGTTGAGCTGCTTGGTTCTTGTGAAGTGCATTAACAGTCGGATGTGGTATGCGTAAACTCGGGAAAATCTCCCTTCACAAGTGAAATATTTCATTATGATCTTCATAAGGGGAGCATAGCTGGCTAGAAGATAAGAGAAGGGGAAAATAGCAGGGCATGCTTCTCTATGCTTGGGCTTAAGGAAGGGTTTGTAGTCATCCAAGTCTAAATAGGCCTGCTTGAACTATTTCTCGCCAATGTATGGGATTTTAGTCGCCTTGGATATGGATCTCGGGGAGAACTTGAAATCAAGGCCTACCACTTGAAAATGTTTGTCTTTGAACCTCAAGGCACACAAATGTGTTAAGGGCGAGAAACTTTTGACTTCTTGTACTCTTTGGCAGAAATACAAACACCCTACCTCATGAAAATTGAAAAGGATAGATGGGTGTGCATTGACTTCCTCAGTAGAAATTGGCTCATATCTCTTGTGCAACCCACTTCTGCTATCTTGCCTGGGTGGCATCTTGGGCTAGATGCGCTCTTGAAACACCAAACTGCCTCACAATATTTGAAATGCCTTCTTCAAACCAAACTCTGTCTCAGCCTGTTAACTCACTGTATGATAAGGCAACAATGATTTTGAATGTTGTGTCAAATGTCCCTTTTTTTGATATAAGATCCCTGCTTCTTCAAAATGTTGCCTTTCCCATCCTTTGTATATCAATCAGCCAATATTCACAATGAAAACATAGTAAACAAGGATAAAGACAATCAAAAGGATTTTCTTGTGTTTGTGGTAAGAGTACCCTGCCTGTTGGTGTTTTTGAGAAAATAAGACAGCCTTGTCTTTGCAGAGGAATGAAAAACAAAAGCTTTTGATTCAAAAACACTGCTCTCTGTTTAGGCCACTCAATCCAATAAATTTGACAATATGAACACAGTCAACAAAATGTATCTATACAGTCCAAAATTACTGTGTTTAAAAAACAAGGTGACAGAGCCTTGTATCATTTGATCAACCATCAACTTCTCTTCAACAAAACACTGCTTTCTTCTTGGCATGCAACTCAACCAATCAATTTAACACCATAAATACAGTCAACCAGAGGGTATACTCTCAGTCAGAATTCATTTTTCATAGGACAAGGTGGCAGAGTATGAAAAGTTTCTGAGGTGGTAGCAAAGGTCTTGCAGCAGTCAATACCAACAAACCTCCTTTCAAACAAAATATTTGCCCTCTTTTTACTCTACTGTCTTCATACAAAGTTTTGACCAAAACACCTCCAACTGATTACACTGCTTTTGTCACTAAGGTCTGCTCATGGTCAAAGGGCAACCATGACCTTATTCTTCATCACACCGAGGCAGATTTCGAATACTGGCTAAGTAATACATGTATGATCACAATGGTTGAAAGTAGGAGTAATGTTTCACTCTTCAAATGCTAAGCTTTCCACTTTTAAAACAATACTTTCATCTCTCATCATTATTTGAGGGCAGTTAAATGAGCTCTTCTATATCAATATGACTCACAACTTTTGATGTTTTATCAACCAAAGCAAATCTCGTTTTCATACAAAATTCAAAACTGTGATTTTTGATCGTGATGCTTAACACCCTTCCACCACTTAATAGTTTTGAGCAAATCAAGGGAGGTAGCAGAAATACCTTGAGATATAGATGATGATGCTTCTTAAGGTGCTTTGATTTGCTTCAGGAGTTGTTTGGAGGCATCTCGAGCAAGGGATTTATGCGCGGCACTTTTGTGAAGAAGAACGCCACGCAACACACTGTCGGGTGGCTTTGTCAGGCCCTTGTGACCAGAAGCCACAGGCGTGCCGCGCAGCCTTGTAGCCCCTTGTAAATTTTGCAGTTTAAACACTTTTAAAACTCTGAAAACCGGTTCAGAACCTCTCTCTCTGGCCTTGTGAACTTCAAAGGAATGTTTTGCTCAGGCTTTGGTATTTTCATAATGAATTTGCAACGGCTCTTTGTCTTTTTGAAATGCAAACAAAATGAAACCCCTTGTTTTAGTCTTGTGAGGGTGTTTAAAGGTTTTGTCTTTTGAAACGATGCCTTGGCTTGCCTTTTGAAACTCAAAGAAATCTTGACTGTGTTTGAGAGAGGCCCACCTTTTTGAACAATATTGGCAACAGGGTTTTCATGCCCTTAAACAACGTTAACATGTATCAACCTATTCATAAAAACATATTTTTAAAAGGTCAAAATTTGCTCACTGTGCATATATGTTTGAAAGGTGATTTCTGCCAATTTTGTCCCTTTGGTGACAATTTTAACATAGAAGCTCCCACTTTGAATAATACCCCAATGAACTATGGACCATCCTTTGCCACTTGTTAACACTTTTGGTGACATTTATCATGGAAAATCCACTCCAGATCTGCTAAAAAGCATTGAAAACTGCTTTGCCATTTGAAAGGAGATGGCTTGTCTTTTTCAACTTGGTTGACAACTTCTGCCTCTAGGTGTTTCATCAGCTTTTCTTCCAACTGTAGGTGCCAAAATTAGTTGCATTCATTTAGAATTTTTATCAAGAAGGGCGCTTCTTCCAACACACTTCCTCTGCTCAAAATGTACCAATATGGTGCTTCTGGCCCTTAAATAATGAACATGCCTATATTTGTCTTAAGATATTCTCCAGAATATGAAAGTATGTCAAAGTCCCTTTTGCATATTATGCACAACTGTGTTCAGTTGTATGGCCTCTTGAGGGAAATGAGCTCAGGTTCCTTTGTCAACTATGATAGTGATCTGAAAACCATCCTCTTATGAGTAGGGGGGTCATTGTCCTTTGAAACATAATCACTATTATGTCCTTTCACCTGTGCAATGACTCGTCTTATCACCACTCTTCAAATTTTGTTTTGTTGGAGATGCAGACTGTCCTTTGACATGAACCTTGCTAAGAGATGAGCTTGACCCACTAGATTGCAGTGGTACCCATGCTTTCCTTTTGGTCTCTTTACCACTCATCTTTGATCAATCATACCTTGAAATCAATTAATTCCCTGGCCCTCTGCTTATGAATGAATGAGGCTCTTTACTTGGCGAAATGTCTGAAGATGTTTGATAAGCATGCTTGACAAGGGTTCCTCTTATATATGATGGCAAGCAAACAAACTTTGACAAACAATACTACTTTTACCTCTGCCTGCAATCATTACTTTGCTTCAGAAAACCCTAGTCAATGTGTTACTGCTCATTAAAAACAAACATGCCTTACAGTCAGTTGCAACTCCTGAAGTCAGATTTTGGCCATCGCCCTATGCTTATAGATGAAGGAGGCGCTTTCAAATCCTCTGCTTATAGATGAAGGAGGTTATTTTTGGTCTTCAAACCCTCTGATTATGGATGAAGGAGGTTCTTATCCATTTCATATCATCAGCCTCTTGACAATGTTGTTTTTCCTTTAACTGTCCTTTCAGGCTTTGAATGAGGTCACAAGAGTTTGATGAATAACTCTTGGCCCTGTAGAAAACATCTCAGGCTCAGGATCACAATTAGAAGCAACTGTCTTCTCATGTGGCACCAAGAATTGTCCTCTGAGATGCTGATATGTTTTTATCCTTGAAAGATCCATCAAACACTGTAAAACAACTAAAATCAGCTTGAGATTATGGTCTATGTATTGCTGAGACTTAAGGGTGTATTAGTGGCGCGACTTAGGGCTGGGACCAACTTTATTAGCAGAGTGGGAGGTCTGTTATGACTGGTCTATAACAGATGGAGGTTTTTTTCTCTTGGGTATTTTTCCAAGGGTGAAATGTCTTAAAACGCCACTTCCTAACCTAGGGGAGACTGCTTGAATAGAATTGGATTGTCTCTTTAGGGCTGATGGGCAGACTAGTATGGCTGAGGCAAGGTAGGATTTGATAATGAGGTTTCATTTCGTCATGGGTGGAATGAAAAGTAGGAGGGCAGAAAAATTTTATGGGTGTTTTCCTAGATGGAAAATATGACAAATTTTTGGAACAGCTGCTAGAAAACTTGGTTGTGAGAACTAGTCATCAATAACAAGTGAAAAATACTGATGACTAATAGTTCCCATAACAGTATAGGATGTATACTTTCTCATAGGTTTGTTGAGGAGAGGCTTTCCTATTTTTCTCTTAGGGTCTATTCTTGGAGGAGAGGTTGTGAGATATTATGTTTTGCAACATTGCTATCCAAGGGCAGAGCCAAGAAAAGATGGAAAGATAAGCATCTGGGATGTTAGATATTTTCCTTTCAGAACCATCCTTTTCACAATCGTAAAAATTGTTGGAACCGTTACACTACATGTAGTGAATAGATCTTATATGAAGTATGCGCTAGAGTGTATGGAGCCAACAGTCTTCAACTGGTCTGAAGCTGCACTTTCTCAGATAAAAGAACAACTGAATAGAGAAAAGGGAGGAAGGAAGAAGAACTTCAATTATGGTTCAATCCTCATATCATTTTACTTAGAATGGATTCCACTGATGTAGCCACAACATGTGACACTAGATGTGTCTAATCCTAGAGATCTGAGGATGCAGAGATGGGTAGAACTAATGGATAGGCATGCATGCCTATCTTCCATTGTGTTATTGACTTTTTTCTTCACCTGGTTTAGGAAACAGGTTGTCACCATAGATGAGTATGCATATGCAGGCGTTGATTTCCAAGGAGATCTAGATTTAGCTTTACCAGAAGGCGCTCAGTGGGGTGCAATAGGTAAGAATTTTTTGACCATGTTTTTTATTTTTCTAAGGTTTATACAATGTTTTTGTATTTTTGATGTTTTCCCAAGACTAAACTAAATGTTTTATGTAATGCATATGTTGGTCGAGTTCAACCAGTGGAGGAACCAAACCGTGTGTCAGATGAGCCAACAGAGAGGGTTGTCAGGAGAGCAGTCCTTTAGGATCTTGATATGGCTAAGACTCTAACTGAGCTTTGGCAGCACATAGAGGGGTTAACCTTTAGGATTGCGGATTGCTGGATCAAAGAGTTACCCATGCGACTGCAGCGTCACACTATAGGTGTTCCTAACCGCTGGATGCGGTTACTATGTAGGATAGCTAGATCTATAGCATGTTACCATGAGCACCACTAGTTTACTTTGACATTTTGCATACATTTTGAGGTCAGATGACTAATGCTTCTTGGGCACAAATTTTGTAAAAACCTATAACTATCTATCTATTTTATTTTAGTGTTTTCCTATGTTTATTGTGCAATCCTATTTAATGATGTGAATGTTTTCTTTACACGTGTTGCAAATGTGTGTCTAAAACTTGATTAGCTAAAGAATCAATCAATGTGTTCAAATTTCTAGAAATATGTTGATATTGAATAAAATCAAAGTGTCTTTCCAAAAGTCGAACTCTTAGGAACAATCGACGCAGTGTTGTATTTCTAACAGTATAAACACTAGTAAGTTGTAATACCACAAGTTGTGAGTCTAACCTTATGATGATGCGCTTAATACCAAATGAAATGGCATCAGAGAGAAGTTCGATCAATGTTCTATACTCAACGATATTTTTCGTCGATCCACCGATAAAAATCCCTTGAAAACTCACTAAATCACCGTTTGGAGTGAAAATGGTCCACGTTGTAGAGGATAGATTCTACGTACTACAACTAGCACCATCAGTATATCCAATAAATGATTCCAAAGATTCAGACATCTGCGATGAAATGTAAAGTGGATTACTAACGTTAAGAAAACCCTAAAAACAAACTAAGACAATGAATGAAAATCAACATCATATACATAAAATATAATACAAATAATTAATACGCTCATGATTAAGCATAGTAACGTTTCAAATACAACCCATTTCTGGGCTGTGCCAACGGAATTCCATCGTAATCAACTAACTCATAGGCACCCTTAGAAAGAACTCTTTTGACAATATAGGGGCCATGCCATAATGGCTCAAATTTCCCTGTAACTATTACATTAGCTTCTTGATCATAAAGAACGACCAAGTCGCCCTCTGAGAAAATGTGAGGCTATAAATTTTTGCCGTAATGCGCCTTTATACTTTTCTTATGTGCTTTGTTGGCCAATTAGGCTTCATGACTTGTTTCATCAAGATGGATGAGGTTAAAAATATGCGCTTCTTCTTCTGAGGTGTCAGGTAACAAGTCGATTGTGAGTTTTAACGACAGTATTTCACATTGGATAGGCAAGATAGCTTCCAGACCATACGCCAATTGAAAGGGAGTAAATCTAGTTGCATTTCTTACCGAGATTCGGTACACCCACAAGGTGGAGTACAGGATCAAATGCCAGTTCCTTTTATGAACTCCTATCATTCGTTGAAGCATATGTTTAAGAATTTTGTCGATAGCTTCAACTTGTCCATTTTATTGTGGATAATAAGGAGTAGAATTATCATGTGACAATCCTAGCTTAGCAGTCAATTCAACCATCATGTGTTTGTGAAAATGCTTCCCATGATCTGTAACTATAGCCTGTGGGACCCCAAAACATGCAATAACATGATTAAAGAAAAACAATGCAGTTGTTTATCCTGTGTTGTTGAATGTAGGCATCACTTCGGCTCATTTGGTAAAGTAGTCGACTGTGACAATAATATAACCATGCCCCCCGGACGAATGAGGGTTATAGGTCATGAAAACAATACCCCATTTCGAAAATGGTCCCTTAGAGACAATAGGATGCATTAGCACTGACGGTTTGCGAATTTTACGATAAAAAATCTGGCACGCATGAAAAATTTTGACCGTGAGAATGCAGTCATGAAATATGGTAGGCCAAAAGTAACAAGCGCGGAGTATCTTCTATGCAGTTGTGTATCCAGATAAATTTCCCCCACAAGCCCTAGCATGACAATCATTTAAAACCTTTTCAGCCTCCTCATGAGTGAGGCACCTTCTTAAAATAGTATCGACACCATGATGATAAAGTGTATCGCTGAAAATCAGATAATCTTTGGCTTAGTATTGAATACGTCGTTGTTCAGAGCGAGAGCTATTGGGCCAAAAATTGTGAGTTTGGAGATAAATTATGAAATATCCATACCAAGGATCAGATGATCTGATCAGAAACAGAGACTCATCAGGAATTGATGGTTTCAACGTAGTAGCAGTACTATTAGAGGGAAGGTCACAGAGAAGCTCTGCCAAAACTAAATACTTCTTTGACTTTGTTGAGATTCAAAAAGATGATGAGCTTAGTGAAAAGTAAGCACCTTCACTAAGTGTGGCCCACAGGCTATTTTTAGGTGTATGTATATTTTTAGACATGGTGAGCATATTCTATAAGTTGCAGGATGCTATTTGTAGATGGTTGGTCAAATGTGAAAAATAAATGAAATTCTATTTTTAGAATATTGGGCGAAGTCTATTTATAGATCGTCAATCTAAAAATAGATGCATGTCGATTATTATTAGCCCTTAATAATAATCCGAAAATAAATATCAACTTTTTATCTTGGAGCACTTTATTTCAGTGAACAGATTTGGAAAATCAATGGGCTGAAGGAATTACGCAATTCCTAGGGTTATTGGTGGCTCATGCATGGAGGACTTAGTTAGAACTGAAGTGGCAAAGTTATGACAAAGTTGGAAGAGTAGTTACGGGAGTTGTTATTTAGTTTAACTCAGTTAAGTGAGTTCTAACTGAAAGATACACTAGTGACAGTTCAGTGAATTAATTAGTTAATTAATTCACAACTAATAACTCACTAACAAATGAACAAATACATCAATTAACTACTTGCATGTCAGTTCTAGTGGATACCCAGTGGAGAGATAGGTGAAAGGGTGAGATGGACTATCTGTTGTGACTATAGTGACACATTCAATGCATTTGACACACATTGGAGATGCCAATGAGGATTGCGCAGTCAAGGCAAGGCGAATTAAAATTCATTCAGGGGTCTTCTTCAGCAGGGATTGCGCAGTGAAGGCAGGATGTCAGGAGGCAAGAAATTTGTGCATAGATATGAAAATTTCTGCATGACAGTGTGTAATGATTGTTGATTGTACTGAGAGCTTGATGCACTAAGATTTGTATGAGATTATTACATGATTCCATTGATATACATAATATATGATATTTGGGGTTTTTATCTTCAAGTTTTCATGTTAAACAACTGTGTTATGTGCGATTGAATTTATTCACATGTGTTTGCAATTGAGTTTTAATTTTTCGCAAGTTTAACAGTGGAAGGATTCTGTATTTAGAAAGAACATAAATATTGTTAGATAAGGAGAATCTGGTAATAAATCAGTATTAATAAATTTCTACATGTAATCATAGCAGTATTGATCACTGGATATTGCAATTGTGAATAAGTGTTGAGTTTTGTGCTGGTGGACAATTCGAATTTGCAGCAAAAATTTCTTGGTGCGACAGTTGAGTATTAATTGAAATGTATTTCAATGGGTTGAGATTGGAGTATTCCCTTGAGGGTAGCTCGAATTACATATCCTGGAAGGATAGGATGGAAGCGGTGCTTGAAGATAATGAACTGAAGGAGTTCATCGATAGAGTTGTTCCTAAGCTTGCTTCTAGCGATGCTGCAAGACTTGACGCATGGCAAAAGAAGGCAGAAAAGACAAGAAGAATTATGTTGGAAGGTGTAAAAGACCATATTGTGTCAAGCCTTTACAATAAAGCCACTCCATTTGCAATGTGGAAGGCTTTGAACGATATTTTCCAAAGCAGCAGTGACCATAGGAAGTTGGCGCTGAAAGATAAGCTCAGAAAAATAAAAATGGAGAAGGTAAACAGTATTCCAAAATATCTCACAAAGTTTGTCCAATGTAGGGGTGAACTGGGAAGTGTGGGGATTAAAGTTCCAGATGATGACTTGGTAAGCTTGGCTCTCCTTGGGCTTCTGAAGAGTTGGCATAGCTACGAAGACTTTGTCAATGGATGAGAGAAACTACCGGATTGGGAGCGACTTTGGTCATATCTTGTGCAGGAGGAGATAAGGCCGAATACTAGGGATGGCTCTTCATTGAAGAAAGATGATGAAGATAATTATGCTTTGGCTGCCAAATAAAGGAAAGGGAAGGGGAAGAAATCCCATCCAAAATCCGAGGCTAAAGGTTAGAAGTTGGATTTGTCCAAAGTGAAGTGTTTTCACTGTCACGAACATGGGAATCTCGCCACTAAGTTTGCTGGAGCTACAGTGGGTGAGGCCTTAGCCTCACAATTTGAACTTGATTTCTCTTTGATCGCATGCTTGGTTTCAAGTGCAATGGGATCAGTGTAGTATCTTGATAGTGGTGCATTTTTCCATATGACGGGAAACAAGGAGTTGTTTAATGACTTGGAGGAGAAGGATCTCCAAATGCATATTGATATGGGTGATGATGGTAGATACCGTGCGACTGGCATTGGAATAATTACCTTTGAGAGGGAGTCAGGTAAACCATTTCTGTTGAGAGATGGTATGCATGTTCTAGGTCTGAATAAGAACTTTGTCTCGGTCGTAATGGTGGAAGACAAAGGTTATGACGTCGTTTTCAGCGAGGGAAAAGCCTTCCTGCTACATAAAAAAATGGGTAAAAACAAGAGGATATGGATTAAAGTTAAGAATATCTACAAGCTAGAGGTAGATGGCTGCGCTGCAATGATGGGCAAAGCAGAAGAAGTGGTGAGCCGGGATGAGGGCGAATTATGGCACAGGAGATTGGGCCATCTTCACCATGGCACCTTGAATATTTTGCAGCAGATTTCTACTAGACTTCCCAAGGGTACTCTTGTGCAGTAATATCAATGCAAGGGATGTATTATGGGTAAGTTTTTGAAGACCACATTTCATGAGAAGGAGAACTGTACTTCGTTGATCTTAGAGAGAATTCACACAGACGTGTGTGGACCTTTCTCGGTTGCTTCAACAGAAAAACACAGGTATTATGTTATTTTTATTGATGACTATTCTTATAGATGCTGGATATTCTTCATGCAGAAGAAGAGTGAAACATTCTCAAAGTTCCATGAGTTTAAAGCATTGGTGGAGGAGTTAGGGAAGCAAGTGAAGGCTCTCCGGAGCAATAATGGTGGTGAATATATCTTGAATGAATTCAAAGAATTTTGTAGAAAAGAAGGAATTTGAAGAGAACTCATAACACCTCATAACCCACAACAGAATGGGGTTGCAGAGAGAAAGAACAGAATGATCATGGGTGTTGCATGAGCTATGCTACATGACCAGGGCCTACCGATGCACTTATGGGCAGAAGCATGCAACACTGCAGTTTATGTGCAAAACCGTTGTCCTCATAGAGTACTTGGCATGAGTACACCTAAAGAAGCTTTTACTGGTAAGAAGCCTGATATTTCTCATTTGAATAATTTTGGTTCATCTATTTACATTCATGTGACAAAGGACGCCAGGAAGAAGCTAGAGCCAACTACAGAAGTTGGGATATTTTTGGGGTACACAGAAACACCCCATAATTATCGTGTATTTTCCAAACAGTCGAATGACTGTGGTGCGACGGGATATAAAATTCAATGAGGTGAAATCCATGAAGTTGTCGCTTGAGAGGGATCTACACTTGCATGCAAAGGAGGAGCTACTTGTTCCCAAATATGAGCCTCTAGATGTGGATCAGCCACAGAGGAGATTCATGGAGTGGAGAAGTCCACTCATGCAGAACCAAACATCAGATCTGGAAGAAAGAGTACCACATAAGCTGAGAGACTGAAGCTTGATGCGATAGAGAATGTAGGAGTCCCTACATCTGAGCACAGACAGAGACAGTCACCTGACCGATTTACTGGATACATGGCTCTTATGAGCAAGTGTGTCGTGACAGAGCCATCTTCTTTTGAAGAAGCAACACAGGAGCCCAACAAGATGATGAGCTTAGTGAATGTTTATTTTTAGACATGGTGAGAATATTCTATATGTTGCAGGATGCTATTTGTAGATGGTTGGTCAAATGTGAAAAATAGATGAATTATATTTTTAGAATATTGGGTGAAGTATATTTATAGATCGTCAATCTAAAAATAGATGCATGTCGATTATTATTAGCCCTTAATAATAATCCAACAATAAATATCAACTTATTCTCTTGGAGCACTTTATTTCAGTGAAAATATTTGGAAAATTAGTGGGCTGAAGTAATTACGCAATTCCTAGGGTTATTGGTGGCTCATGCATGAATGACTCTATTATAACTGAAGTGGAAAAGTTATGATAGAGTTGTAAGAGTAGTTACGGGAGTTGTTATTTAGTTTAACTCAATTAAGTGAGTTAAAATTAGTTGAGCTAGTTGTATCTAGTCTAACTAAAAGATACACTACTGAGAGTTAAGTGAATTAATTAGTTAATTAATTAAAAACTAATAACTCACTAACAACTGAACAAATACAACAGTTAACTATTTTCATGTCAGTTCCAGTGCAGACCTAGTGGAGAGATAGGTGAAAGGGTGAGATGGACTATCTGTTGTGACTATAGTGATGCATTCAATACATCTGACACACATTGGAGATGCCAATGAGGATTGCGTAGTCAAGGCAAGGCCAATTCAAATTCATTGAGTGGTCTTCTTCAACAGGGATTGTGCAGTGGAGGTAGGCTATCAAGAGGCAAGAAATTGGTGCATAGATATGAAAATTTCTACATGAAAGTGTGTAATGATTGTTGATTGTACTGAGAGCTTGATGTACTAAGCTTTGTATGAGATTATTACATGATTCCATTGACATACATAATATATGATAGTTGGGGTTTTTAGATTTAAGCTTTCCTGTTAAACAACTGTGTTATGTGGGATTGAAATTATTCACATGTGTTTGCAATTGAGTTTTAAATTTCCACAAGTTTAACAGTGGAAGGATTATGTATTTAGCAAGAAGATAAATATTGTTAGATCAGGCGAATCTGGTAATACATCAGTATTAATAAATTTCTACAGATTTGGATTTGATGAATTTCAAATCAAATTCCTGCAAAATGACAATCCATTTTGAACATTCCCCCCCCAGCAATTGACGATATAAGATATAAGTCATGGGGTTGCAATCTGAAACGATAATTGTTTTTCAGAACAAGATATAGTGGTGAAATATTTGTACAACTTGAACAGCTGCCAAGGCAAGCCTTTCTACGTATGAATACTTAACTTTCATATCATTGAGATTACGACTCAAATAATAGATCGAATGTTCTATCCCATTTTCTACTTGGACCAATACCATAGCAATGGTCGTTTCAGCCATGAAAATATATAGGAAATAATCATTCTGATAATTAGGGGGATACATTAATGACGCTCAGAAAATAGCATCCTTGACAACATCAAAAGAAGCTTGCACAATTTGGTCCCAATGGAAGGGAACCCCCTTTTTCAAAAGTCGAGTAAATCCTTTAGCCATTTCGGCATAGTTGGGAATGAACCTTCTTAGGAAGTTAGCCTTTCCTTGAAGTTTCTATATCTGAAGTAAATTTGATGGTGTAGGAAAATCAAGAATGGCCTGAACCTTCAATGGGTCGATTCAAATTCCTTCTTTTGAGAATACGAATCCAAGCAAACGGTTATGTTGGAACAAGGTCTCCTACAAAGCTGCGAATCTGGTCCATTTTGTACATTTTTTATTATATTTAGTCTAACGTAGGGGTTTTGGGGTGGGTCAAATCCCCTAATGAATTGTAAATGGGTCAAGGGTAGACCAAGAGTCTGCAAACCACGATTTTTGGACCATTGGATACGTAGGCTAAAGTAGTATAAATAGTTGAACCTTTCTGAGTCAATAGGTAGGAATGAATTGGAGTTGATGCTACGTGCGAATTGTTAGATCTGTAGGGTTGGTTGGATAAGGACTCCTACTGGATATGTGCATGGAGATCCTTTGTCTTGCTATGTGCGGACCTCATTGTTGTGTGCGCAGGTTGGGATTTGGGTATTGTAAGTAAATCTGAAGGATTGAAGAATGCGGAAGGCTGTTGGAACATCTGAATCTATTGGACTTATTGTTGATGTGAATCTGTGGTATCTGATTGAGTATGTATTATTCTATGTTATTTATTTAAGCTGTAGAAGTGCTTGTGTTACTTGTTTATGCTGCGATATAGATCTGTTATGTTATGCTTTATATGATAACTGCAGTAATGTTCTATAAGTCTATGATTTGTTAGTTACTGTAATTATAATTGGTATTGCGCACGTGGAGGGTATCAGTAGCTCTGGGCTTTGTGATACAATATCAGGTAACTATAAGGGTGAACATAGCTCTTCTTGACTTACCTACCCTCTCCCAGGGTGCAGAAACCTGGTTCCAGCACCGTCCCATACTGCTTCAGGTGAGACTTTGGCCTGCGCAAGCAAGTCACTGTCGAAAGGGCCAGTAGTATAGGGGTTTTTTGGCAAACCTTAACCTCCGAACTTGGGTAAGGAACCCCTGAGCCAACATACTAGAACCAACACAAAACACACATTTATGTGGATTTAGGCGTATTTGTAGTGTTGGTAGTGTAAAAAGATGGCTCTCAAGTGCATTGGGTGATCAATCTAATTTTGTGAATGCACTGGTAAATCATCTAGATAAGGTTGAACAATGTGCTTGATGTCATTGAAATCATAATCCATTGCTCTCTAAAAAGTTGCCCCAACATTCTTTAAACCAAACGGTAGTTTCCTATAAGCGAATGTGCCACAAGGATAGATGAATGTTGTCTTATGTTGATCCTCTGGGTGGATATTGATTTGATTGTAAACGGAAAATCTATCCATGAACGAAAATATTTCAGATCCAGCACAATCGTCAATAATTCAGTCGATAAAGGGAGTAGGATTGATTTCTTTTGGACAAGCAATGTTGACATCCTAATAATCGATGCACACTCTGATGGTTGCTTACTTTTTCATGACAGGAACTATGTTGGAAACCCACTTAGTTAGCGGAACAGGGTAAATGAAACCAGCACACAAAATTTTCTCAACTTCTTCTTTGATGGAAACAACCTTCTTTGGATGAACAAGACAAAGGCATTGACGCACCAATTTGACATCAGGATATATATTAATAGTGTGTTCAACAATACTAGTATCTATGCCTGGTATTTCCTCTAAGACCAACAAAATACATCATGAAATTCACGAAATAAAGAGCGATATGTTTCGAGTTTTGATGGAGAACAAGACACATTGACATGAATATTTTCTACAATGCCAGGTTTGGTCAAAATATCGATAGAAATGGTTTCTTCAATATTTGACATATTTCGCTCGGAATCGATTGCATTAATAGGTAAATAATTCGAAAAGAAATTTTTGATTGAAGGGTGATATAGTTCACTAAGATAATTTTATTCATAATCAAGAATATGGGAACGATGATGATAAAATTCCCATGGTTCTCCTTCCAACATCATTGCTTCCAAAATATTCTCATCTGTCAAGAAATTTCAGGAAAATGGATCAGATGGAGTACCAAAATCTAAGGAATGATCAACCCAAACCAATGGTGACGCTGATTTCATATTCTTCGCCCAAGCCAGATAGATTGATTTCTATGCCATCTCAATAGGGCCGAGCGGCAGAAACTCATCCAACGTAACAATTTCAAAAGCATACGTACTCTTTCTTAAGCCAGATGGAGTGGAAGAGATCATGTAGCAGGCATCTATAATTGCAATTTTTGTTGACGTCGCGGGCGACGGTAATACAAAGGTTCCCATGAGAGTGGAATACTTCAAGAGTCCTACACCAATGTTCTAAAGTGCTAGTTGGGCTACGTGAACGAACATAACACTTCCAATTACCTGCGAAGCGGAGGCAAAGAAGGATAGATGATTGATGACTATAATTGTAACTTTATATGGAAAGGCAATCATTCTGAAATATGTAGAAACAACTGCAGTCATATCATATACCCATGGCCTTCCAAGTAGAATATTATAGTCAAGGGGTTTGTCAACAACCTCGACATCAACATTCACTGTTTTTCCCCCAAGTTCAACATGCAAGTTATTAATAATACCACAAGATTTATATGTACGTCCATCAAAGGCCTTCAACGTCGTTGATGATTGTTATAAGTGCGGCGATCCAAATGACTCCCAACAATTTAGAGACATAATATAGGTATATGCTCCTCATAAATAATAGTACGATGAGCAAGGTGCTTGAGAAAATTAAATTGTATGGAGAATTCCAATTCTTTTGGTAGTTGCGGCACATAGCCCGTATGATTAAAGACAACAAGATTAGAATCAGTCGGATCAATTCCACCAATAGCCGACAATAAATCCTGTTTCTGGGAGGGACAGTTTTGTAATACCTCAAGAGTAGACATAGCTTAAGGGGATTGAGCCAAATCTTTAACTATATTATAATTTTGAATAGCTCTTTCTTGAGGATTATATGTCTATTTGTGAATTACTCCCTTTGGTGGCTTAATTTTCAATTCAAGAGTAGCAGTAGGCGATACCGATTCCATAGACAGATTCATAGTCAAGGTAGTAGGTTGATCAGTTGCCTGAATACCGTAATATTTATTACACATTGACACCAAAATATTTGTTGAAGGTTTTGTGACAAATAACATAAGTACTTGGGAACTAGGAGCTAGATTTGTAGCAACCAAATTTGTGTTCGGATTTGGAAATGGATCTGTCAACACAGTTGATGAATGGGAATTCTTAATGATTTTTGAGACTTCAGTGTGGTGAGGAAAATACCAAACAAAATGTTCCTAATTACATATTACACATGGATAACGAGGCTTCCTAGGTCCAGACGATTGATCAGACAATATTTCTTGTGGGTTAGAAGTTTTCTTTTACTTAGATTTCCCCTTTTTCTTACTTTCGAGTTGCTTGTCACTTTTTCCCTTGTCAAATGAGACGACATTAATTTTGGAAGAAGGTGTCGGATCATATGCAGTAGTATGATGTGTGCTTTCTGTACCAATCAAGCTGTCTCCAGCATGAGAGTCCTTTAATTGAGGAGGAACAGTAAAATTAGACTACGACGTGTTAGGAATTTTTTCATAGAGCATGCCAGACTGAGTATTGATCAAATCTAAATATTGGGCATGAGAAATGACTTGGTCTTCAGTGACGACACCACCCTTAGCCACATCCTTAGTTATAGATGGTAACAGGGACTTAATGAACCACTCAGCAAGGAGTTGATCCGGAACAAATGTCTTAACCATTCTATGATGATGACGCCACTCATTAATATGATCAGAAATGTGAGTAGAATTAGTCTGTTTGAAATTGGTCAAGAGTTTCATTCCATTTTCATATCATATGGGTAACTAGAAGTGAGTCAAAAAGACAGTAGCTAGGGCAGTTAAATTATAAAAAGAATCTCTAGGTAATTCAATGTACCATTTTGCAGCCGGACCGAAGAGAGTACGCTGAAAAAGACAAAGTCTAATAGAATTATCATTCAGGGAGTTTGATGAAAACCATAAATGATAAGTATTTACATGAGTTGACGAGTCTTCTCCAGGGTTTCCATTGAACTTAGGAATATCCAAGGGTAATTTGTGAGGTATCAACGGCCACCAAGGAGTGTAGTTGATTGGATCATTGGTTAGTCGATTTAAATATGGTAACTCTAAATTTGCAACAAAGGGAAACTCTCTATTAAGGTCAGGTTGAGCATAGTCATGGTATGATGGAATTGCTTGAGCAACAGGCCTTTGAACACTAGCATAAGGAATTTGCTTCTAGTAACCTAGATAGGGGTTGTTTTGATAAGAAAACGCTTGAGAATTTTGTTGACCAAAACCTGGATATGGTACTTGTTGAAATGAAGTCTGAGGTATTTTCACCTGAGGTTGCCAAGGGGTATTTCCACCAATGTTATAACACAAATTAGGATAGCTTGGATTCAGTTTATAGGTATAACCAGGTTGTGGCTATGACATCCCATAAAATGGTAAACCAACTTGTGAATAAATGATTCCAGATATAGGTTGTTGTTGTAAATTAACCAGAGGATTTGGAGTCTGTGGACCCAATAATTGAGGGTATTGAATTGAAGGACCTGCCTAAAAAGGTTTTTGTACAACATTTTGATTCTATAATAGGGGTAAATATGTATTAACAAGTGGAAATGATGTGGGTGTAACAGGTTGAACTGGTTGATACGAGTATGCAACCGTTTGTGGTTGGATAGGTAGAGTGGGCTGCCATTGACAAACATTCATTTCGACATTAGGTTGACCAAAAGGTGACGGAGTACTATCATAGTGGGTGACCAAAGGTTGCCCTCCTGCATGGGGAGGATAATAAGATGGAAAATATTGTTCTCCAAATGCAGGGAGTCAAATTGATATGGTACTAGATGGATTAGACCTAGAAGGACCAGCTTGATATTTCCCTGATGATGTGTATAAAGAATCAAACTATTCAGTACTCACTATAGGTTTACCAGTTAGAATATTGGACGATGACATTGGTAAATTCCATGGGTTTGAAGATGCACCAGAGAAAATTCCAGATAAAGATTTATAACCTGATGGGACCATAGGGCCACCATGAAAATATGACTTTGGTGAAGTTGTAAACATGGATGGTGTAGCGAGGGAAGATACTGACGTAATTCGAACAGATGGCCCAACCAAAGATGTTGGTTCAGGCATGGTTACTTGACCAAATATATACCTGTTTGGATCAACAGGATTATGAATAGGATTAGGATCAACAAAAGCAAAGGGTGGTGATTGAGTAAAAGACTCGTACAGGTAAATATCCTTCCCAAAATGGGTTGGAGTTAAAGGTGTCTTGTCTTGAGGTATTTCTTCAATCGAAATCAAACCAGGGGGAAATATTTCACCATCAGTCCCAAAGTATATTTCAGGAGGTTGACTGTGTGATATAGGAGACTCAATAGCTACATAAAATTATGGGATGACCAATAAAGGAACAACTTCCAGCTGTTTGACTTCAGGACAGGATCTGGATCAACTTCTGGTTGAACAATGTCAGGTACAGGAGGTATGGTCTCACTGATTGGAGGAATCGTGACCACGGGTAGCTATGAGGACTTCATTTTAACAATAGTAGATGAACAAGGATGTGTAGAAACAACTTGTGCCAACTCTGGTATATGGGAAGATGATGTTTCACTAGAGGTACTAATAGTACTTGATTCGGTAGAGTGTTGTCACCTTCGCCGACCAAGAGTAACTTCTGGTGGTAAAGGTGGTTTCAATGCTAATATACGCGAATGACGGGGGAAAGGATTTTTTTCTTCCACAATTACTAATTTATTTTAACCAAAAACAGATAAACAAAATAAAAGGGTAATGCTAGGGAAAAGGTTTGCCAAGAAACTGTGAGCTGCAGAATACCTCCTGGCGAACCAAGAAGTACGACCAGGAAATCTCCCCGAATGTTGTGTTCGGTGTATCAAAATTTATAAAGTGGCCGACTCAGTTCACTATGGATGGATAGCAACCTACATTTTTCCTCCCAAATATACCCAAAGGTACGTGGAGGCCCAAGTCTATATTAGCATTGTCTAATGCGAAACTACACAGGGAGAGTACCCCTTTATACTTTTCGTACCATAACACTGCCTGATATACTCGAAAGTACATGGACGAGCTACGATATACTTATGTACAAGGAGTGAGGTATCACACTCAGAATGTATTGTATGCAATTAACGATAATTTCTATGTTTTATGACGCCGGAACACGTCTCTAACCTAGACCTTCTAAATGTTATCGGTATGGTTCCAATGCTTTGTTAGGTAAATTGATATAAATTTTAAGTTTATCTTGTTTATCAATTTTCCTTTCAAGGTTCACCACGATGATGTATTGGAAATTCCTAAAATGCAAACTAAAATGATATTTCACTTTTAGTTTTTCAATAAAAATCCTATCTACTAGAGGGAAAGAGTAATCAATTTGAGAGAAAACAATCAAAAAGAAAAAACTAAAATGCAGCTTTCCTAATTGTTCATTTTGCAAAACACACAATCCACTACATGCAAATGCAGGTTTTTCTTTTCAATCCCTTTAATGTTATGAATGCAGAAAAGGAAACTAAGTGCATCAAATTATTAAAAAAAAATGCCTTTTACTTTTGACAAATGAAGAATTTAAACAACAATTTCTCTTTTGAAGGAAAAATGAGGAATTTAACAACAATTTATCCTATCAAGAAACGAAGAATTTAATGACAATTTCCTTTTTTCAAAATAAAATGGATCTAATGCAATAATGAAAATAATTTGAAATTAATTCGTCAATGATAAAGAAAAACACTTTAAATAAACATTGAACAAACTTTTCTTTCAAAGGAGGAAGGAGTAGGTAAGGTCACTGGTCAATCTAAGGTATCAGGCTCTTTAAAACACAAAAAAAATCAAAATAAAAGCAAATGCAATGAAAAACTCAATATAATTTGGCTGATTCTAGGGGGCAACAAAGTCTCTAAGGGGAGACAGTGCATTGCAACGCACCCCTGGAAGGGAGATAGTGTGTTGAGCACAGTCAGAGAATGAAAACTCAACTATTTAACACACTTATAATGCAAATTTTGATTTAAAAAATACTAACATTTCTAAGTAAATGCTACTAGGTAAATAAATAGAGAAAATCAGAGGAAAATACACGAAGGATGAAGGGTAAACTTTCCAGTGGAGTCACCAATTTGTTGTGCGGAATTATGGATTATGGATAAAACATTCTTCCCTAGATGTAGTGCTCATCTAGAAAAATAGTTTAAATAATTTGCAACTAATTTTCCTAACAGTAAATAGACACACAGAACATATCAAATAACTTACTTGGAGTCCAAGCGCTTCCTATTCTCCTTCTATCGCTCTTTTTGTAGCTTCAAATCCAAGCTAGATCGTCAAAATATTTCTTACAATTATGAACACTAAACAGAAAAAGATAGAAATAATACAAATGTCTATTCAAGTTATTCAGTTAAATCAATAAAACATGAACCATATACATCATATAAGAATTCATAATATGAAAGACAGAAGCTTATACAGATACATATGTGGGAAAGTAAGCAGCAATCTTTATTAATGGATAGAAGGGGAGGTTACAACCCAATGATTGATTTAGTGTCACCATCTCTAGCAACATCCCAGCCTCATCACAATGCACATCTCTCCAACAGCATGTCACTTAAATCAATTCCTCAATTTAAATTCCACCAGCATTTCTCTACTCAAATTATTCCTTCTCAAGCACTAGGATCTGTGCTCTATTTATAGAGGAGCTGAAGGTAGTTTTACAATCAATGACTTTCTAATAATAGGCAAGACATGTTCCCAGTCTCAGAGGTATCAAATGGACACATGGATTCGAAGTTTGACACATAGGAACTCTTCTAGAAGGCGCTGGCCAAGTCGAGATTCTAGAACAATGAGAATTTTGCTCTCAATGTGATCAACTCACCCATGAGTGTCGAGAAGTGATTTGCAAAACACCCTTGAGTGGGGTTACCTGCATATGCACAACACTTAATCTTGAGAGGCAGCATTGGTGAGCTCTCATATGATATAATATAAAATTCAAATCTTGGAAACCTTTGCAATGAAATTCATGGATTATTTGTCTTGTTATTTGTCTTAGGGCATGTAGCAACTGAAATGATAGGGGATGATAGACCCTATTCATTGGTTCTATAGATGATGTCCAGTTAACCAGGTCATTCGGAATGGTGCCGAAATTTACCTATAACAAGGCGGCTTATTGGATGCCTACCCCCTTGATCTTAACTTAAACTATAAATTCTTTTGTGGCCCTTATGGGGAGAATTTAGTGAGTTTGGTTAAGTTAGTATTAGGTGTCTTTTCTTTGCTTAGTGGGTGGATGTGTGTGAGAAAAAAGTGGACAAGCACATAGTTTGAACGTGTGGATATGCTATGATCCTTTTCAAAATCCCCTATTAAACTATGTTGTATTGTTCCTTGCTCAAAAGAAAAACATGTGCGGATATGGGCCGCATTCTATTTTTCCTAGTTAATCTATGTCATCAACTAAAGGGAGATGGTAATTTGTGAATAGAGAGTGTTCATATGCTTGGCTAGGATCACCGGAGGGTGCAAAGGTAGCAAAGATTACGTTCTCTTCTATCGACAATTCAATCCTAGTCCTAAAATCCTAGTGAAAAAATTGAACTAAACTAATAACTTTTACACTAGAAAAAAGAAACTAGGTAAGCATGCATGGACTTGAGCCACTTACTTTGGCAATTTATCTAGGTGTTTTGGTACCTAAATTTGAAAAACATAAAATTATTTCAGAATGCAAGTTATTTTCCCCCCCTACTTAAAATATGTGTGAAATTTGCAAAAAATCAACTCGAACTAAAACTGACACTAAGCCTACAAAAAGCAGCTAAGAGTGAGTTTTAGCAAGCTTTGGGGTACCTCAACCAGTACTGGTAGATGTATTATGGGCTTCCAAGCACTTTACAAGCAGGAAAAGATAGAAATGTGGGATAAATTTCTCTTTCTATCTTTTGTGCGCAAAAGGTTGAAACATGGATGATATCTAGACGCGGGTCAGCTCTGAACGTGCACTCTAGGCGCGTCTGTGGGAGGGAAAAGCACACAAATTCCTACAAAAGTAATTTTTGGAGTTTTTATGCTTCAATCTATCACTTGGGATGAACTAGGGACTGCAAGAGAAAAAGGGGGAAATTCAGCTCCACTCCACAACACAGACAGGGGTCTCTGCAAAAAGGTACAACCACATATACTTGGTAATAAATGTGAGTGGAGTCACCAACCCTGTGTTAGTGTGTTTGGTGCACGCATGTACGAAATCACACCAAATTAAAGGGTGTGGTTTACCCACTTAAGTTATTGGTCACAGGCAAAAAAAGAAGTGGAGTCAAGACAGTTAGTGGAACAAGGTAGAATCATAAACATACTAGATAGAGAAATAGCATGCATATATAAACTAAAACTAACTAAAACTAAAAAAAATAAACAAAAGCTCTAAATAGAGTCAAACAATTGCAATAATCCAAAAGGTGGCTCTTCGACCCCTCTTATTGAGTGCTGGTAGGAAATGACGATGAAACTTTAACCCTCTTGCCAAAGGGCCCCTAGAACATGGGTTCTAAGTCCCGATGCAATGATTTTTTACTTTCAGGATTGCCTTGGTGCAAAGTCTCCCTCTCTCTACTATGGTGGATTGAACTTGTTGGATGGCCAACAATAGTGTCCCCTCTATCTTCAACTCTGGATAGCACACTACTGGTATTTCTTGGGCAATTATGGCCAGCATAACAATGTGTTCTCAAGTTATTCATCTCATGGTGGCCTTATATAGAAGAATTCAAATCCTCCTTCCCTCTCTTGGTACATTTTGGATGGTGACCCATGAGAGGTGGATGATTCCTTTGTGTGCCACAAATATTCCATTGTGTGCTCCCTTGATGTCTAAGGAGGCTTTGGTGGCTATCCTTAGGCGACTTCAAGTGAGGAATCACTGTCTTGGAGTGTGCTTGTTGTGGTCCCGGAAAGTGAATTTCAGCACTCCCAAGATTATGCGCATTTTGGGTCAAAAGGTGCACAAAGGAGCTCTTCAAAAAGGATTATGCACACAAAATCATTTTTGACTTGCTCAAATTTGATTTTTCCTCAGACCTTAGAAATTTTTAAATACTTTCCAT
>JAXQQM020079537.1:0-16180 GCA_034641835.2 Pinus albicaulis | reverse complement strand
TATCTCCAAATCAATGTGATCGGTCATACAATGTTCACCAAAGAGTTGACCTCCCATAGAATCAGGAAACTACATACGATATCGAAGCAATTATGCGACATTCCGGAAAAACCAAAGCAGGGACCGGTGAAGAATGTAAATAGTCGTTCGGCTCGACTTGTATTCAACAAAATCCCAAAAACTAGAGCCCTGCCAATTGCCACAGCGGTTTGCTTAGCAACCCTTCCCCAGGTTCGTCAACCTCCTGAGCTCATTGGAAAAATTGGAACCCGAAATCCTTGCAAGATCGTGAAATAACAAAGGATTCAGTCCAATTGTTCCATATCACAATCCATTTTGATGTTATGGAAGAGTTTTGAGGCCCATATCTCTTTGTGCCCTCCTGCTTCAATGCATTATTTCCCCGGCTTTGCATTAGTGCGTCGACCGTAGCCCCTCTAGTGGATGTTGATAATGGCATTTAGAATGACCACAACCACTACCACTAGCCCGCATATCATTGATATCTCCCCAACAACCTTTGGTTGCATTTTATGACTACTTCAGTCCACAATCCCTTAAAAACAGGCTAAGCCAAACCTGGTCAGAATCATCACTCCTCAAGACTATGCAGCCCTATTACACTGTCTACCACCCTCCGACCACTCCCATAATCATAGTGAAGCTGCCATGACCAGGCAGATAGCCCTCACTTGGAGAAGTGTTCTCAAAATCCTCTGAAACCCCCAAAAATGTTAAACCTCCACTCCTACTACCATTAGGAGCATGCAGATATGAGAATGAAATGAACTTCAAAGACTTTGGTCCAGACCTACCTTCCCACTTAACGGGTGAACCACATCCTCTCTTACCAATTTCTTAATGAATAATTGATTCTCTGAAAATTGTGACATTGTGACATGTAATATGAAATTTAAAACTAATAAAAAATTCTAGAAATTTTCAATCTAGATAAAATTCTCTTATCATATCAATTAAATCAATATTAAAAAAATGTTTTTTAATGCACCATTTATATGGATAGTTGAATTTAAATACATTGTAGATTTAGAGAATTTTTCATATTCTCATAGACATTAATGTATATTTCATATATGCATGGTTGAATTTAAATTAATTTTAAATTTAAGAAATATTTTTTAATCATTTTTATAAAGTTAATTGTTAGAAATTGTTAATTTCTATAAATTTTGAAATATTCCAAAAATTTACAATCAAAATAAGAATAAATGTACAAAATATGTAAAATAAAAATAACTCTACGCATTAAAATTAAAATTAAGGACAAATTCAAATTCAAATTAAAATTATGTACACATTAAAATTAAAATTATAAGCAATAAAATTAAAATTAAAATTAGGTACACATTAAAATTAGATAGCAATAGCCTTAAATATCGATTAAGCTTCTAACGCAGTATTTAAAATGTCTACAGTTGCTTGTATATAGTTTCCTTTGTAAATAAAAACAATGCCTATACAAATACAAATAACAATTAGAGAAGTACTTACATGGATGAAGAACAACAAACACAGAAAGAGAAGACAGTACCTATCTTTGAAATCTAGAATGGCTTAAAATGCGAGAGGTTGATAGTATTGAAGACACATCGGAGTATTATTTATGACTACAAGGAAAAGACCCTCTGACGGAGGTTATAAAGGAGGTTTTAGTGTTATAAAATTGGCCAAGTGTCAAAAAAAACATATGCTACTACATCACATTTTTGTGTGAGATTTTAGGCTTTTCATGGAAATTAAACACAACTAAAAAAAATGGGCGGCGGAGTTATTACGAATGTTTTTTCGTTGGTGCTCTTATAAGGTTTTAACGCACCAGTGCTTATCGGTAGACAGCGCACCGGGGTGGTCGAAGGAGAATGCACTAGGCCGTTAAGGAAAATAACAACACCGGGCCTGGTGTTAGTGATACAATGCACGGGGCCGTTCTAATTGATCTTGGGATTTGAGCAGTGCCCATAGGTCGTATCAATGCACTGGTGCGTATGCTTATATAAACGCCCCGGTGCATCGTACCACACAAGTGCACCAAGGTTTACAATTGGTATCGGTATTCGTGCGGTGCAAATATGTCATACAAATGCACCGACGCTTATCGACACATAAACGCCCCAGTGCGTACTATCACACAAATGCACTGAGATTTGTAATTTGTATCGGTATTCATGCGGTGCCTATTGGTCATCCAAATGCATCAGTGCTTATAGACAGAAAAAACACCCCGGTGCATAGTATCACACAGACGCACCGCAATTTATAATTGGTATCGGTATTCGTGCAGTGCTCATAGGCGGTGAAATGACACTGGTGCGTATAGATACATAAACGCACCGGAGTGCCGTACCGCACAAACGCCTCGATATTTTTAACTAGTTTTGGTATTTGTGCGGTCCCGATAGGTAGTAAAAACGCACCGGTGCGCTTAATAATACAGCGCGCAATTTTAATTTTATGGTACAAGAAACATCCACTGTGAATTAGGTATTATGGGATTGTTTTAAATTCATTGACTAAATAAAGGGTAACACATATTATAACAATATTCATATGAATTAAATTTTTATTACTGCATTTGAGAACGATAATGGAGAACGCAATAATGACAATAGAGAACGCAATAGAATAAATTAAAACATTTTTTATTATATATATGTGTGTGTGTGTGTGTGTGAATAAGACATTCTTTGTCATACAAAATGGGACAGTTATTGGTATCCCTTTATCTTTCAATTGGGACACTATGTCCATTACATTAAAGAAAATGTTTGATTTCACAGACATTTTTCCAAAAATAGTACAACGCCTTGCTTTTATATCCAAACATAGTGATCATCATTCTTCGCTTGAACTACCATCACTGCTAGAGCTACTTTCATGACTTGGGGTTATTTTCAAAAATGTTTTGTTCATGACGTTGATTGTTTTCTTCTTCTTCACCTTCTTCCATCTACAAACATAAAAATAAACTGTAATGAGTGTATATACATTGGTGAGAATAATGAAAATTGCAATATTAAATAATATACATCAATGTAAATCGAAAAAAAATGACGTACCAATGCAACAATTGACTCATAAACTATACACATTCTTTCAAAACCATGTAACATGCCATCTTTCAAGATTTGATATGTTGGCGCAGTGCCATACTTTGTTTCCTGCAAGTTTTATACCCCATTAAAAATCATATATTTAATATAAAAGATTTATTTTTTCTATTAGTTATAGACAGAGCTAAGTAAAACAAGATCGATAGATGCTTACAAATTCCACAATTAAGTTATGATATGCCAACATATACGCACAACCCATATTTAAACCAATTTCAATCAATTCCTTTGATGGTTCTTCTTTGTATGTTAGCACCTGTTTGGAGACATTCAATGATGATTTTTGTAAAACAACTTAAAAATACAAAAATGAATTCTAGTTAAGTTGTTATAAGGAAGTAACAATTACTCACAAACTTAGATATCAATCATTTTTTTCCTTTTCGTCCTATTT
Source organism: Pinus albicaulis (assembly GCA_034641835.2). Lineage (NCBI taxonomy): Eukaryota > Viridiplantae > Streptophyta > Pinopsida > Pinales > Pinaceae > Pinus > Pinus albicaulis. The sequence goes on along the minus strand of JAXQQM020079537.1, from coordinate 12,655 downwards.
TATGTGCTAAATGGGTTCCATTTTCTTTTCTTTTCTGCAAGAAAATACTTGAAAATTAATATTTAATGCTAAATTGTTTATTTATTGTACCTAATGATCAAAAAATTCAATGATTACATATTACATTTAAAGCACGTTGTTGTTGAGATGGCTCCTCCTACGATGCAATTTTGTCCATTTCTTTGACCATCTCCTTGTACACCTTTTTGGACATTCCTACTGGCATATTTCTGATATCAGCTCGTTCATCTTTTGAGATTTTCATAATCTTCCTGAAAATGTAACATGACAATAAACTATTTAATTTTTATATTGATATATGAAAAGTAAATATAACAAAAGTGATATTTATAAATAATTCCAGACAAACATTAAAAGGAAAATTACTTTTCATTCCTTCTTTTTTGTTGTTGTACGTTTTTGCTATTAAAAGTCTGACATGTCTCATTGACCAATTCTCTGGAAACTCTTCCTGTAGTTTACATAAAATTTGGTTCTTGGAATCATTGGATTGGTTTTTGTATTATAAGTGGAAAGAATGTCTATACATTCGTTCCAGTAGATCCCTCAAACTTTTGTAATTTTTTTTCCCCTTTCGTTAACCTCCAACACCACTCCAGATGAGCTAAGGAGTGATTCATTTTCATTTTCATGTTCTATTGTTTTTCTTTTCTTAGAACAACATTCCTCTTATAAGTTGTTGGTCCCTGTAGAACATTAAATAGAGGTGAATTAATAGACTTTTTCACATATGTTATCTAATAATTTTAATTATATTATTAATGAAAACTAAAAAAAGAAACTCATATTGGATCGATAGTATTTTTTCATTCACCTGATTCATCCTTTTGCAATTTTTCCATCAAGCTTATACATTTTTCTGGTCCTAGATCAGAAATAATCTTATCGAGCTTCATCATTTTTTGGCTCTGCATAATACACATTAAACAATACATATTATTTAAACTTACATATAGTTCAAAAATATTTTTTTTGTAAAAAATTTACAAAGAACTTGTCTTTTTTTCGTTTGATCTTGATGTGTTATCAGTATTTTTGTTACCTGATCTCTTGTCAGTCATTTCTTTAACAATATCAAACCTGTATCATATCATTCAATAATATATTTTTAAATAAACTGTCCACTTCTCAATTGGAAAAAAAAATTCTAAAGAAACCGGTGCGCCATTCATGGTAAACGCACCGATGTCGGTGCGTGTATGTCTTTACCACACACCGCAAAAACAGTATAATATACCGTACGGTGCTCTATGTCAACTAGAAGCCCCAGTGCGTTACATGTCAATGATCACACCGGTTAACCATCATAAAAATAATAAAAATCGTCCAGTGTTAGTTTTTTTAGCATAAATCGGTGCTATATTTTACATATGGCGCACCGTTAAAAAATACTATTTTTTCACATTACTTATCCGGTGCTCTTGTAAACAACAGAGCATCGGTGTGCTACCTTACATAGGGCGCACCGTAAAAAATCTGTTTTTTTTAAAATCATTCCAAGGTCGACATGGATTAGGATACGACTATGCTAATCATCCCGTCGGTTGCATGTCTTAGGTATATATTTAGCAATACAAACCCTATAAATCTAAATTGAAAATTCCTAATTCTGAATCACTGAAAGAAGAAGAATAAAGGAGAAAAACAAAAAGAAAGTAAGGTTTGTATTTTTTGAAAGTTTTTTTTTTTTTTTTGAAACTGAATGTTCGTGGTGCGTCATAATGAAATAGCACACCGGCTGCATATTTTTCTATTTTTTTATGACAGTACTTTCATGGTGCGTTGTGATAACAAAGTGCCCCAGTGCACTCTTTCAGATAGGATGCACCGAATTTATTTATTTATTTATTTTTATTTTTTTACGCAAGGGCCGACATGGATTGGGATCCGACTATGTAGGTCAACCCATTCGTTGGATGTCTTAGGTTTATATTTAGCAATATAAACGCTATAAATATAAATTGAAAAACCCTAATTCTGAAATCACAGCAATTGGGAGAAGACAGTGCAGAAACAAAAAATAATGTAGGGTATGTTTGTAAAATGGTTTTTTTTCAAAACAGCACGTTGTGTGGTGCGCCATAATGTAATAGTGCACCGGTGCCATATGTTACATATGGCGCACTGATAAAAACATAATTTGTTTTTTAATATTTTATCACTGTACTTGCGCGGTGCACTTGTATAACAAAGCGCACCGGTGCACTATGTTACGAAGGGGGCACTGACGAAAAAAAATGTATTTTTTAAGATTGAAGCAAGGGCAGACATGGATTGAGATCTGATTATGCAGATCCTCCCGTTGGTTGCATGTCTTAGGCTTATATTTAGCAATACACACCCTATAAATATAAATTGAAAAACCCTAATTCTGAAATCACAGCAAGTGGGAGAAGAAAGGGGAGAAACAAAAATAATGTAGAGTATGTTTAAAATGGTTTTTTTTTTCAAAACAACACATTTTGCGGTGCTCCATAATGTAATAGTGCACTGGTGCCATATGTTACAAATGGCGCACTGATAAAAACATATTTTGTTTTTTTATTTTTTATCGTTGTACTTCAGCGGTGCGCTGTATAACCAAGCGCACCAGTGCGCAACATTACGTAGGGCGCACTGGCGAAAAAAATCTGTATTTTTTTAAGATTGATGCAAGGGACAACATGGATTGGGATCCGACTATGCAAGTCATCCCGTGGGTTGGATTTCTTATGAGTACAGAAACCCTATAAATCTAAATTTAAAAGAAAGAGGGAGAAAAAATGGCAGAAACAAAAAGAATCTAGGGTTTTGTTTCTGAAAATTCATTTCTTTTTTAATTTTTGTTTCTGAAAATTGCAGAAAAAGGTAAAAAACCGCAGAAACAAAAAGTTAAAAAACAATAAGATTTGATTTTGTATTTTACTTCATAAAAAACTAGAGAAAAAATAAAATAAAACAATAGACTTTGATTTCTTATTTCACTGCAGAAAAAAGTACAAAAAAACAATAAACTTTACTCACGTCGTTTAAAATTCTATGGTACAGGGTTTGAATTACCAGAGGTTTGGAATTCGGATTGTCTGAATACTTCTGTTCAAACATATTTCCCTGCTCCACAGTGCTCTCGTGCTCTGTTTGCTCCAGGTATGTATCCTGCAAATCTCTGGCTGAATTTTTTTGCAAAAATAGTGAAATAATGAAAAGTGTTTAGTATTTAAAGAAATGTTTTATGAAATTATATTTTCGAAAATATTTTTCCGCCCAATTTTCAATTTACTGCTTTTTTTTCACTTAAATAAAATAGGGTTGCGCTTTTTTTATTGCGGTTATTCATTTACCGGTGCATCATTTAATTCAACTGCACCGATGCTACTTGTTACAAAAGCGCACCGGTGCGCAAAATAAAGAACTGGTCGTTGTGTTTATCTGAACAGTACGCATCATAATTACATTTAGGTTTGTGCACCAAAGTTTATTGTTGTTTTGCTCAAATGCAAGGAGAAAATATCATATATTATATGAAATGGACAATTCTTCAAAATCCAACTCGTTCCATAATATTTCTCAAAGTCCATCGCGGAGTTCTCCTATCCATATCAAGACGTAATATTTACTTCAGATTTGTTTTATTTTTTCACTATCTAATTGAATTTATGTATGTTTTTTATCCATGTAGTCAATCATGCACAACTTAATTAAATTTATAATGTATACAAATTTGCAGGTTCATGCAGATTCATCATCGAGTTCAGATGCACAAAATTATATTCAAAGTACTGCTCCAAAACATCGAAAGTTCTTATCAGGAGCTGCATACCGCAAGACGCATTTGGTAGATGAAAATGGACAGCCGCTTCACCCTGCCAATTGTAACAATATTGCATATTCTAGCCACAATCCGAGGATAATGATGGTAATTATAATTATAATTGTTTGGTATATATATTGATTAATATGTAATTATTTCAACGTCAAACCAATTTATAATCATGCAATATTGTCAATGTGGTTACTAATTGATATCATAATATTTTGTACTAATCATGTTCAATTTTTTTATTTTTTTTAATTATTAGGATTCTAGTGATGATGAACGACCTACCTACCATCTTCCGTTGCACTCCACGACAATGTCAAATCGAGAGAAGACTGAATTAAGAGAAAAAATCAAAGAGGAACGATACCAAGAATGGTTGAATCAACCACCGATTCAATTCCCGCTACGTCCAAATTCACCAATTAGGAATAACTACAACAATAGTAGTTCTTCACAAGCAAGCAATGGAGACAATCAAATAGAGGTTGGTATGGATGATTACTTAAGGGATACGACCGCCATGGAGACAATGTTGTTAGATGCATTCCAAAATGATGTCAGCTAGGGGATGATGCTCATATCGCTGACACCTTTTTCGAAAGCCTTAAATTTTCTTCCACCACCCCTCTCTTTAGACCCGGCGGTTAGTCAAATTCTACCCAGTTGGGGACAACGCTGTTACTGTACAACTTGAAAGCAAAGTTTGGCTTGTCGAATGCATGTTTCTCAGAACTTTTGAGGTAAGTTACCATAAAGTACTTCCCTTATATATAAATTTGAAATATAATCAGTACACTGCAATGAACATGACAAATGTTAAATTTTATGAACGTTAATAATTATATTTACATTAATGTACATTTATTAATATAGTTTTCCATGATCACCAACTACAGGTTATTCAAAGATAAGGTTATTCTGAGTAATAATGTCTTGCCTGATAGCTGCGAAGAGGCAAAAAAATTGTTGAAAATGTTGGGTGTTGAGTACATATCATATCATGCATGTCCAAATTATTGTATTCTATATAAAGGAGAATATGCAGACAAAGAGATGTGTACGAAATGTGGGCATGACAAGTATGATAAATCAAAAAAGAAGGGTAAATCACGTATTGGTCCTCCTTTTAAGATATTGAGGCACATGCCTATAATCCCAAGGATTCAAAGGCTCTTTCGTTGCAAATAATTAGCTATGTTGCAGGGATGGCATGCCTCACACAGAAGTGAGTTGGGAGTTATGTGAATACCAACTGATTCAATAGCCATGAAGCATATAGAGGATACATGGCCCGAAAAATTCAAGAATGAAGTACGAAGTCTACGACTCAGCATAGCCATGGATGGCGTCAACCCATATTCCCTCTAGAACACCAACTATTCTATTTGGCCTGTAGTAGTGATCAATAACAATATCCCCCCATGGTTGTCTGTGAAGAATGAACATCTTATGTTGGCTCTCATAGTCCCTGGTAGAAGACAAGTGAAGAATATGGATGTCTACTTACAACCAGTGGTAGATGAATTGAAGGAATTATGGGATGGGATAAATGTATACGATGTATCAAGACCCATCGCAGCAGAGAGGAGGTTTACGTTGTATGGCATATGTGCTTACACGACACATGATTATCCAGGATTAGGAGTTTGCTCTGGTAAATTACATGTTTAATTTATTGATTTGTTTATATATAATGTAACAATATTCTTTCACATATTAGTTATTTAATTCGTTGTAATATTATTTGTTCTAATCTTCATGATATTCTTTAACGTGCCATGCATATTAATTAATGTATACAAATATAATCTCGCAGGTCTTGTAACAAAAGGGTATTTTGGATGTAAATGTTGTGGACCTTCTCTGAAAGCTAGATGGTCCAAGGACCTACGAAAGCCAGTGTATGATTGCTCCAGGATATTCCTACCAGAACAACACCCTTACAGAAGAGCAGCATCCGCTTTCAATGGTAAACGAGAAAGAACCCAAAGGCCTCCAATAATGACACCAGTTGAATGGCTTAGAGCATATGAGAGAGAGAAGGAGAAGGAGTTCACATAAATGTTCGATTCAAATGGGGAGCCTAAGTTCGATGATCCAGATTTCTTCAACACCTATGTTGAGAAATTTCCCATTGGGATGAAAAGGAAATCTATCTTTTATGACCTCCCATATTGGGAGCATCTTAATATTGCCCACTTATTAGATCCCATGCATATATTTAAAAATGTTTCATCTTATTTATGGAGGCACATATCATCGAAACAAAGTGACACATTGGCGGTTAGGAAAGATCTTATTACTTCAAAAACTAAAAAGAAATATTGGCCAAGACGATTAGAAAGTACGGGATCAGAGGAAGAAGCTGGTCCCTCTAATTCATGGTTTTTCAAAGAAGGTGATGTCCCATGGATTTTAAAAAAAGATGATATATCTTTGGCAAAGGAAGTTATAATGGATGTGAGGGTACCAACTTCAAATGGGTTTTCACTACGGCGCTGCTTCACCGTGGATGACCATTTGTCGGGGTTGAAATCGCATGACCATTTAAATCTTCTAAGAGTACGTATAATGTCAAAAGCATGATTTTATTATTTTTTATATTAATAAATTTTATCCCATGCGGTGATCATAAAACATAACTAATTTTGTATATTATTGCACGTTTTTATAACTTTGCAGTGTCATTATCCTTTGTTTGTGTGTGGGTGTGTGAAACATGAATTCCCTCAAGACCTAGGATGTGCCATATCTAAATTATCTACATTTGTATGTTGGATCACATCAAAGGAGCTTCATGTGGCTAGCATTCCACGGTGGCGTCAAGAGATAGTTGAGATTGTTTGTATGTTTGAGAAGGAACTACCGACGAGTTTCATGGACTTACAGGTTCATCTTCTAATCCACCTGGTAGATGAGGTTGAATTAGTTGGAGTTGTTTCTTGTCATTGGATGTTCTTCTTAGAGAGCTACATTAAAAAATTGAAATGTTTTGTTCGACAAAGGGAAAAACCCGAGGGGTCTATGGCAGAGGGGTACATATCGTATGAGTCTTTCTACTATGCCAGTGAGTACATCAAGCCGATCGACAACAAACCAGGTGCAGTGATTTGGAGCGATGAATTGGATGAAGACAAAAGAGAAGGAGAGTTGCTCCAAACAAGTGGAAAAAAGAGCTTGATAAAGAGTAAGCGACTTATACTTTTTCCAATTTACAAAAAATAATGAATTATATTCATGTTTAACTTCGATATAATGTATATTTTGATCTCTAAGTACTATATAATTTTGGTTTGATTTCATCAGCAAATGCAGAAATTGAAGCAATCAATAAATTCATTCTTTACAATTCTGAAGCGACACAACCGTGGGTCTCATTGTACGAACAAAAAAGAATGAAATGGGATAGTGATAGGAAAGAATTCAGACGGTTGAATGGTAGAAGCATGTCTTATCCTAATGTTGATAATAGGGAAAGGATAATATGCCAAAAATATGCCCCAACAGTTGGGTTACTGACCAAGTCAGAGAGAAATATGGTGTTACCAGTCGTTACTTGTGTGCTGAAGAGGATGCGCTAAACATAGGGATTGGGTGCAACAACTCGGTAATAATTTATATGTAAATTTGAAACTTATATTAAGACATCTACATTTCATATTTTAACTGTTGGATTATTATTTATAGGACACATGACACTTATATGATTTTTTAAACTTTTTTATAATAGGTGCATTTGTTCCCATCTATGTGGGCATATGGACACCATTTTCGCACAGAAAATGCCGATGCTGGAAACATCACACAAGACTATGGAGTGGAAGTCGAGTTCGATCAATCTAGTCGATCTAGCCACCGTCATCAAAACCTAGTACGAGGGACGTTAGGTTACATTGGAAAGATACAAGAGATCATTGAAGTGGATTTCTCTTCTTTCCAATGTGTTATTTTTAGGTGCAAGTGGTGGGACACCTTTGATCGGAATAATGTAAAGGAAGATCACGATAGTAGGCTAATATGTATCAACTCTAGAAAGATGTGGGATGAAGCTAAGGAGCCCTATGTTTTCCCTAAACACTGCAACCAGGTGTTTTTCTACCCAGATGTGTTGGATAGGGATTGGTGGTTCGTATTGACACATGACCCTAGATCAAAACATATTTTTGAGAACAAGAGTGTTATCATGCCATGCGAGCTAGAAGATAATGAGGGTGATCATGAGAACTGAGAGTGATATGGTACAATATGTGTTATTTCATCAATATTTATACTTTTTAAGATGAGTTTTTAGAAATATTAATGTAATATGTATTTTGAATTAATTGGTAATTTGCATTGTGTTAATGTTAAAATCAATAATTCACTTGATAATTTGGTATTATGTACTTGATCTCAAAAACAATGGCGTATTGTATAAATTAATTCTTTTTTTGTATCTAAGATCATAATAAAATAATGATAATTCTAATTAAGTACAAGAATTTATTTGCATTATTTTCTAAATTTCCTTATGTTACAATAAATCATATTATTCTATATTTATTATTTTACAATTATTTAAAATTTACAAATTTAAAAATTTAAAAATTTTAATAAATTCATTTCACATTAATACAATTAAAATTTTACAAATATTTTACATACAATTACAATTATAATTAGAATTAGAATTAGAATTATTAGAATTACAATTACAATTTTACAATTTCACGTACAATAACAATTTTAGAATTTTACATATATACAATTACAATTTTACAAATTAAAAAATTACAATTACAATTACAATTTTATAAATTTACATATATATCATTACAATTACAATTTTAGAATTTTAAATACAATTAGAAATACAAATATTACAAATTTACAATATCATGATCATTTGGTATTTATAAATTAATTAATAAACATCACGTTCATGATAAGCATCGTACAAACATCATATTTGACTAAAAAACACATTCAAAATCACTAACTGCATCATCGTGATCATGACCATCAAACAAAACATAATTAACATTATATATTAACATCATCAATACAACACAAACATCAAATATACATCTCATGCTATCACATACACATCTATCTGCAAGCTGCACATTAAATGAACATATCTAACATGACCTAACAACATACACATTATAATGATGATCACCAACATGTAAATTAAGTACAACTGCAAAATGAACATAAAATACATGGACCATAATATATATATATATATATATATATATATATAAAAAACTGAATAATGTTAAAAATATACAACTGTAATATAAATGTCATGGATCAACCGATGATCGAGCCTCATCTCCATGATGACTGCTGGTAGATGCTACTGGAGGCTCATGTAAATCTGGCGCGGCGCGAGGCCGTGAACGATCATGAGATGTCGATGGTATGCTGCACCTCGCAGACTTTCCAGCGTGTGCTGCGGCTCGCTCGTAACATGCGACAGTCCTTTTCAGTTGCGTAAAAGCTGTCGTAACTCCTACGACATGCCGCATCAGGCTGTACATGTCACGCGGCATGTCTCTCCACATCTGTAAGAGCCTATCATCGGCCTTTATATCTCTGAAATCAGTGGCGCGGATGCCCGCCTCAACAAACAATGCAATGAGTTGGTCTCCCAACTCCATCTTATATCTAGCATCACTCACACGTCGACCGCCGGCCGGCGCACCAGCAGGAGAAGGTCTCTAATCTGCACCGGCCTCCTGCTGATCCTTGCAAGCAATATTTGGCATCATGCCCTGTACATCATCATCAAGATCCACAACTGGATCATGTGGTGGTGGCAGCATCTGATCCTCGACATCATAAGAGCCAATGTCTGCAAAATATATACAAGTACACAACAATAATTAGACAATTTCATTAACAATTTAATAAAAACAAGTTAAAGAAAATGTTAGAATAAATTTAAATAAAACAGTAATATTACCTCTATCATCTGGCAGCTCATCATCTGTGAAGAGGATGTTGGCACACCCTCGCTAATCCAACCCCGCATAAGGATAGGGGACCATAATGAAGGGATGCTCAAAAACACTGGCTAGCAACCCCAGTGCATCATCTGATATCCTCGCTGGAAACAGAGTCTCCTCCCTCTTGGGCATCATCTGCCCCACATATGCATACGTGCCTCAATAATCGGCCTACGAGGTTGTCGAAGAAAAGAAGGCCTCGTCTCTGGAAACCTCTCAAAAAATAAACAAAAAATCTCTGAAGCAAAAGGGAAGTTGACCCTCCCTTGTGCACGAGCACAACATCTATCTAATGTTGTATAGAACTGCCGTAAAAAAATGGTAGACCACCTGACAAGTCGTGGCTGCACTAGTAAAGAATCAACATAATATAAAAGATGGCAACTAATGCGTTGCCCGTCACTGGTGTTGTGCGAAATGGTCGAAATTATAAGTGAGAGACACTAGACCTCCTCACGACCAAACATACCAATACGTAACTGTCCTCCGGAGACCTGAAAATCTGAAGAAGACAATCTATCTGCTCCATTGTATCTCTAGGAGTAAACTAACTAACTCCCTGCCACACAGCCAGTTGGAACCTCGGGGAACGAGGGAAAATCCACCCCTCTCCTCGAAAGCCCTATAATAAAATATACATCCTCCTCAATGGGCGTGTACCACTGGTCGATACCAACTCGAAAAGCCTGTTACTAGGCATTCCACCTTCGGATAAGATGTCTCAAAAAACCACTATGGGACTTCAGGGAAGTAGCCTTCTCATAAAACTTGAAGAGGCCTACCTGCCTTAGGAGCCCCTATGTCACTGCTATAATAGGGCGAGGGTATGCATCTCTCTCCCTCTCTCTTGCCTCCCACAAGCGAACCATGTTATATTGTTCCGCCTGTTGTTGTTGTTGTTGCTCCTCTTCTCTCCTTTCACGTCTCTGAATGATTGACATATCAAACACAATTTTTTAATTAAACGACACATGTATTTACAAATATACGTATATAAATATTTTTTTTAAAATAAATAAAACAAGATTTAGTGCGCCAAAAACACAGTCATGCACCAGTAACGATGCGTCCCTCCACAGAGACGCACCGGCGACGGTGCACATAATGATATAAAAAGCACCGGGAGCGGTGCTCCAGAAAATATTTTTAGCGCACCGTTCACTAAGTGCAGTGTCAGGAGGCTGGTGCGCTGACTTCACTATACGCCCTGAGGCTTATAGCTAAGTCAGCACACCACCCTCCTGCCACTGTACATAGTCGTACGGTGTGGCCAGGCATTCGAGCGCACCTCTCTTTGTCGTAAAATTTACAATTACACGGTGCGCCTTTGGAATCCGCCCCGAAACTGGTGTGGATACACTTCCCACCGGTTTACCAACCCGAACCGTTGACAATGTCGATTTGTGGTTCTGATGTGCCAAAAAAATTATGTGCCCCAGGGTGGATAATTTGGTCAACGCACCGGGTGGCCGCGATTCAACATTCTCTACGGTGCGGCCTGGTAAATGACCGCACCGCACTTTTAAAAAATTTTAAAATAACACCGTGCACCTCGCGGTACTGCCCCAGAACCGGTGTGGACTCCTTCAGCACCGGATGCGGTGCGGCCTGTAAATTTACAGGCAGCACCGTAAACCGATGCGAGCCGAACGACTCGAGCGCACAGCGCAACAATTTTTTTATTTTTTTTTTAATGGTTAATTTTAAGGTTTTTTCAAATTCTAATCCGCTAAAAGGTTTAATTATGGAAAAACAAGAAAAATACCTATACATTTACTCGTCGGGGAGGCATATTGGTTGTACAATTTAAAAAGGAAAATTTGTCCACTGTTTTATAAAATTCAAGCTAGAGATTGGTGGCAATGTACAGCAGCAGTGCGTGCAATAAGTGCAATGGGAGCACGGATGTTAGTGCGGCTCAAGCAAGGATAACTTGCACCGATGCGTGAGAGCTTTGTAGCACTGACAAAAGTGAAAAATGCGGTTTTTTGGCCGTAATGTTTTTTTAATTTAACCATGTTCCGATGCGTCGGGTTTTTATTGGAGTACCAGTGCTTTCTCTTAATGCCGCACCGGGCTCTTTCTGTTTTCACGCGCTTTTAGGAGGCACCAAGGTGGCGTAACTGTAACGCACCGATGCGCTACAGTAACGCGACGCACTGGTAACGGTGTTTGGTGAACCAATGATTTTTGATGTTTTTTGGCCGTAATTTTTTTATTTAACCCTATTCCGGTGCGCGGGTTTTTTACTGCAGTACCGATGCATTTCCTGTATGTCGCGCCGGGCTCTTTCTGTTTTCGCTCACTTTTAGGAGGCACCAGGTCGGCGTAATTTTATCGCACCCGTGCTCTACAGTAACATCACGCACCAGTAACAGTGTCCGCTAAACCAATGATTTTTGCGGTTTTTTGGCCGTAAATTTTTTTTTATTTAACCCTATTCTGGTGCGTGGGGTTTTACTGGAGTACCTGTGCATTTCCTGTATGTCGTGCTGGGCTCTTTCTATTTTCGCGTGCTTTTAGGAGGCACCGGGGATTTTTAAAGCACCAGTGCTCTATAGTAATATGACGCATCGGTAATAGTGTCCGATGAACCAATGATTTTTGCGGTTTTTTGGCCGTAAATTTTTTTTATTTAACCCTATTCCGGTGCATGGGATTTTTGCTGGAGTACCGGTGCGTTGTCTGAATGTCGCACCGTGCTCTTTCTGTTTTCGTGCACTTTTAGGAGGCACCAGGGCGGCGTAGTTTTAAAGCACCGATGCTCTACAATATCATGACGCACTGGTAACAGTGTCTGGTGAACCAATGATTTTTGCGATTTTTTGGCCGTAATTTTTTT